>JXCR01132288.1:147840-182860 GCA_002079205.1 Phalaenopsis hybrid cultivar
GCAGACCAAACAGATGTCATAACTTTCTTTAGTTTATTTGATTGAACCTCATCCTCAACTCTTGTGTTTATCCTTTGGGATAGATACAGGATTTGAGGTAAAGCGCTCTTTCATCTAAACTATGAAAATTATGGGGTCAGTTTGACTTCATCTTTTTCAAAACTAAAAATTTTTAAACGTCCTTCCGAAGCGGGCAACGGGATTTCAATTCTGATGACCGACAACTTCTTACGGGCAAACCCCACACCAAAATAGTGCCGACAAGTACAGCATGAAAGTATAAGAAAGACAACGCTGAAAATTGTAAAAGCGTACCTGGCGAGTCTTCTCGTTCCACCTCATGAATCAAAAGACATATTAAGGCAGTTTATATGAAGCAGGGAAGTAAAATTTTGACGACCTATCTAAACGTAGGTCATATCTTGGTGGGTCCTTAGAAGTTTAATTTAGGATGATTTTTTCAAGCAAACATATTAAGTTTAGTAGATCTCCGAGGTATCCAACAGATCTAGAGAGAGAAGCAGGTCTGTGCTACCCTCTCGCTGCCTGATGAAAAGTCTCGAGCTCATTTAAACATATTATGTTGCTTAATAAT
Source organism: Phalaenopsis hybrid cultivar (assembly GCA_002079205.1). Taxonomy (NCBI): domain Eukaryota; kingdom Viridiplantae; phylum Streptophyta; class Magnoliopsida; order Asparagales; family Orchidaceae; genus Phalaenopsis; species Phalaenopsis hybrid cultivar. The sequence goes on from JXCR01132288.1 coordinate 148,436, forward strand.
TCATCCTATAAATACCCTAATGCTCAATGAACATTGATGTATCAATTATCCCTAAGAGTAGGGTAAGTATCATTTGTAATTTAATTTTGAATATTATGTGGGTGAAGACCCTTAAAGAGGCAAGTTAGTATTGTTCGAACACTTAGCCAAATTTTGGTCCTAATTGGGCTTGTAATGTTTGAAAGACGTCTTAGTTTTAATAGATATTTACTTTTCAAAACCTCATTTAAATGAAACTTGATTTAGCCTAAGTCACTATTAAGCCCTTAAGACCTAAGTGAGCATCTCATTTGGTTTTGAAAAGGTTAAGCTTTAGGTGGTCATGATTCATGATTTGAATTTTATTTGAAAATAGGGGTATTAAATTGATTTAATTATTGACTTCAAAAGTCATACCCCTAAGTCCTGGGTTCATTTTATTTTAATAAACTTCCAAATTTTAATAATTTAAAATTTTATTAACTTATCTTTTTAATTAATAAAGTGAGGTTGATTTCTACCAATTAACCCCTTGTGTTTCAAACATCCAAATAAACTGATTAAGATCAGAGGTTGCCCATTTTCCTCCTTGAATTAAGCCTAAATGTTAATTAAGGCTAAATTTTCAAAATTACAAACTTACCCTTGAGTCTCTGACACTTCATAATTTATCAATTTCAATTCAAAATTACACACTTACCCTTGAGTCTTTGAAATTTTTATCCTACTTCACTCATGGGTCAATTAAGACATCAGAGCAGAAAATGTGATTTTTCAAAATTTAATTTAATTTATATAATTATTTTCATGCAAAAATAAGATTTTTCAAAGAAAATTTCTAACTTGACCAAGGTAAATGCTAATCCCTTGAAATTCTTACTACAGGTAGATCTAAACCAGAGATGCCTTTGGACCAAATTTCATGATTTTTTGAATTTTATTTGAAATTTAAGAATTATTTTAAATTCTGGGGTATTTATTAAATATAAAATATTTTAAATGGGGAAAAATTAAATTTAGATTTTTGAAAAAAATCTCTCTCAGGTCAGAGAACTCAGAGGAGAAAATTTTATATTTTTTTGAGTTTTATTTGATTTATTGGAATTATTTTTAGTGAAAACCCATTTTATCCTTTAAAAATTATTTTTAAGCTTTAAAATTCAGCATCTTTATTTAGAAAAATAGGAAAAATATTCTAATTGTTCCAAAGTGCTTATAAAGCAATTTAGAATATTTTCATGAATTTTATTATTTTTGTGATTTTTATGGATTTTTTAATTATTTAAATATTTAAAATAGGATAAAAATGAAGTTTTTATTTTAAATAATATTTTATTTTTAGAAAATACCCTTGATCACAGAGAACTCAAAAAAAAAGTTTTTATAAATGTTTGAGTTATATTCTTTATTTTTAAAAATCATTTGAGTGCGAAAAATGTTATTTATCTTAAAAAATCAACTTAAGTTATCTAATGAACTCAAAATACTTTGAAATTTTTATGGTGAGTTCTCTTGATCCTATATAACGGTGGAGATCAAAAATCAAGTCATTTTGTTGTCTGTATTTTTCAAAACTAATTATCTTAGTGATTAAGGGTTTGTAAAAATTAGGTTTATTTTAAAGGGCTTGGCTCTTGAAAAATTTTCTAGAATGCTCTCTAGTCATCATAAACCATCCAAAATTTTTTTGGATTTTTCTAAGCAACATGCTAATTTCTATGATTAATTTAAGCAAATAATGCATATAAACTTGAAAATATGATTCTCTGTCTAGCGACCTCCTCTGACTTTGGAAAAATCAGAGGATGTTCCCTAAGATAGAGGCAACAACATGTTAAAATTTCAAGTCATAGCAATATTACTACATGCATGGAGAATCAAAACATCCAAATTAGTATTTAATTAATTAAAAATAAAATATGCATCAAATGGACTCCAAATTATTTCCACATTATTTTTCTCTGTTCACTGAGCAAGAGGGTATTTTTATTTTATTTTTGTGATTTTTCTACACCAAGATATGAATTTTTTAAGTTAGGGTTTATTTTCTGAATTAATTAAATCCCTATTTATCTTTAAACGTGCGGCGCCACCTCGACCTACAACGGCTCCGAGGCTCCACGCTGCGCGCTCCCATTCGATGTCTCCATCCACCTTAGTGTTGACTCAGCCCGCGGCTTATGTTCTGAAGCGCTGTCCGACTTGATCTCGACCGTCCATCTGATACACGCGCGATCGGACAACTCCCGTCATTGTCCCCGATAGCCTAGCCCGAGAACTGTCTATCTTCTAGCCTTAAGATCTCTCTCATTTCTTAACCAAATTAAGTGAATTTTTTTTAAAATGCTCGTCTAGACTAGAGGAACATATTCATATGGTTATGATGCCATGAAATCAAATCAAAACAAATGGAGAGTTCAAATAGGCTCGCGAGGAAGAGAAGTTTTATACCTTTGCTCTAAGAAGTGAAGCTTGGCTCGTTCGTTGGGGGTGGCTCTCAGTTTTTAGCTTCTCCGGCAACTTTCTCGGTCGGCCATGGCAGGGGGAGGTGGCTAGGTGCTTAGGGCATCCAGGTGAATCTGTCAAAGCAACTTAATGCAATGAGTTTTAGTTTTCGTAAGGGTATCTTAAGCATGTGCAGTTTTGGAAATAAAATCCCTTAATTTGGGGGAATTTTGGTCAATGTATTAGCTTAGGTCGTTAGATGGGTTTTGGTCGAGTCTTAGGGTCTAACCAATGGCTGAGGTGGAGTTAATTTGATCGCTTTAAGATGGTTTGGTCATCTTTAATACATGGGTTCAAGTGATCAAAGTTTGGGTTTGGGCTAGGTTAGCCATATCAATTGACCTAATTGATTGATCAATATTATGTGGATGATTGTTATGAAGATTTTTGGTGAAGGGTTGAAGTGATTTTGGGTTCAATTGGTAGGTCAATTTGAGGGATTTTTGAATTTGGTCAATTTGGGCATGTTGGGCTAGACATGGGTCTAGGTTGGGCTAGCCTTAGGCTAAGTGCAAATTGAATGGTCCACATTATCAAGGGAGATGTTTTGAAGATTTTTCATGAAGGGATGGAATAGAAATTTTGGGGTTAAGGCCCTCAATTTGGTGAGATTTTGAGACATGGCCAATTTGGGGCAATTTGGGGCTTTTGGACTTAGGTTGAAATCAAATGAAATTGAGGTTTCACTAAGGCCAATTGAAGGTCAATTCTGATTTATGGGGATGTTATGAAGGTTTTTCAACACATATTGTGGCAAATTGAGTGGGCTATGGGTTCAATTTGGTGGAACCAAGTCATAGGGCCAAAATTGAGGTCTTGATCTAAATAAAAATTGGGCCCAAATGATGGACCAATTGAGCTTGGATTTGGCCTAGATTGGTCATATCAAGGGTGAATTTGAGTTTAGAATTGAAATTGGGGTAAATTGAGACCAATTGGATAGATATTTGGGGTAATTTGGGGAAAATATGGTCCTTTAAAGGGCAATTTTGGGGTTTTGATCAAAGATGGTCAAATTGGTCAAATTGAGTCATGTGATAGTTGAGAAAAATGAAATTGAGAATATTTAGAAGGTTTTAGGAATTTTTGGGGTTTTGGGCTGAGGAGGGGTATTTTGGTAATTTGGCCAATTTTTGTGATTTTGGGTATTTTTGGGTGTTTTCAAGTTGTCTGAAATGATTTTTGAACCAAGTTAGGTATTTTGGGTAGATTTGGGAATTTTGGCCAAATTTGGGATCCCAAAGGTATCTAGGTAATTTGGGGGAGTTTAGGGGCAAAAGGCTAGGTTGGGTATCTTGGTAGAGTTAGAGTGTCAACCACCATCAGTAAGTCATGGACCAATGGAAACCCCATTTTGGGTTTTCTATGTAGTGGTCTTAGCCAAACCCTAGCCTAGGGCTAGTAGGTTTAGGGGACCATCTACATGAGTTTCCCAAAGGCTCAAGGGACCAAAGTTAGGAAATTCTGGGTTTAGGGTAGTGAGTGATTGTGAGTATAAGTGATTGCAAGTGAGTGCCTTAGCCCTATACCAACACCCAGGGTCAACCCTAAGGTCCAGCAGCTCTAATGGGTGACTCATCTAGAGTTCCCCTATAATGACCCCACCTACTAAGTGCTAGAGGTTAGGACCAATATGTGGACCTTCAAGTTGAGTAAAGAGGAGTGTAGAATTTCTAATGGTGAGGGTTCATTTTCTAGTTTTCAAAGAATTGTCAATAAGAAAGTCCTATGACTAGACCTTAGGCTACAAAAGAGGAAAAACTAAACCTCAACCAAAAGTGATGTCAACAGAAGATAACAAAAGAACTAAATTATAAATTTGGAAAATGTACAATACATTTTTGAATTAGATAGAAACTCATATTTTCATCTTTCTTAACTTTAAGAATTTTTTAACTTTAAGTTGGTCTCATTTATTGAATATTTTTTCTAAATTAGATTATTATATTTCTAAATCTAAATTTTAGTAACTCCTAAAGAAACTCATATACATATCTTACATATGTAGTTTTTAAAGATTGAAATGTCACTTAAGGACAAGCAACCTTTTAAGTTTGAGGGATTTTGATACACCTAAAATATATAGTGTTTTTAGACAAATTTTTATACCTATTTTTGATATATTTTGCTTTAATGGAAGGTATTTTTTTGTTTTTCTTACATATATAGATAAAAAAGGTGAAAAATGCTTAAGGGGGTGAAAAAGGATCAAATTTGGAGCAAAAATGTGAAAAATGTGCAAATGAGTTTTGGCGCCTAAGCGCCAGATCTGGCCCTTACGCGCCGGGTAAACAGAGAAGGTAGCGCCCAATCATCAGGGGTCCCGCGCTTAAGCGCCAGTGGCAGTTACTAGACGAGTAAAGTTAGTTTTTGCAAATTTTGAAGAGATTTTTGAGGCACCCATTGGCTTAATAGGTGGTTATAACCACCATGGACGAAAATTATCACCAAAGGATGCATCTCTTGGGGAAATACATCAAACCTAGACATATTTTGAAGAGTTTCCATGGCACCTCTATAAAATAAAGAAGAGAGGACTTTGAAAGGAGTCCTGAAAGTATTGGAAAGTTTTGAAAGTTCTCATTTGAGGAGTTAGTTCGGAGAGATTTTTAGGCACCACTTTTACTTTTATTTTATCCTTTTTATTATTTTATTTTGAGTGATTATAAAGAGAAGAGATTCAAAGGAACTTCAAGAGTTTGGTGGAGAACTTGAGATAAGTTTTAATTTTTTTGTTTTGAGACTACTTTTGGTTTTAATTGAGACTTGTTGTTGGTTTGCCAATAATTTTTACTTTTAAACTAAAGTGTGGTTTTATTTTCTCTATGGATTTTGAGTAGTTTTCTTTATCTTTCTTCTTAATGTNTGTCAAATTTGGAGCAAAAAAATGAAAAAAGGTGCAAAAGAGTTTTGGCACCTAACTGCCGGTTAAAAAGACAAGGTCATGCCTAAGCTCCGAGACCCCGCGCCTAAGTGCTAGTGGTAGTTACTAGATGACTAAAATCAGTTTTCACGAATTTTGAAGAGGTTTTTGAGGCACCCACTGGCTTAATAGGTGGTTGTAACCACCACGGACGAAATTATCATGAAAGGATGTGTATCTTGGGCAAATACATCGAATCAAGACACATTTTGAAGAGATCCCAAGGCACCTCTTGGAAATTATAAAAGAAAGAAGAGAGGACTTAGAAAAGGGTCCTGAAAATATTGTCAAGTTTTAAAAGTTCTTCTCTAGGGAGTTAGTTCGGAGAGATTTTCAGGAACCACTTTTATTTACTTTATCCTTTTTGTTATTTTGTTTTGAGTGATTGTAAAAGAGAAGAGATTCAAAGAAACTTCAAGAGTTTGGTGGAGGACTTGAGATAAGTTTTTATCTTTTTGTTTTAGACTACTTTTGGTTTTAATCAAGACTTGTTGTTGGTTTAATAATGATTTCTTCTTTTAAACTAAAGTGTGATTTTGTTTTCTCCATGGATTCTGAGTAGTTCTCTTTATCTTTCTTCTTAAAATGATAAGTAAATAAGTTTTGGATGGAAGTTGTGGAGAGTATTAATCTTTAATGTTGGAAGAAGTTGTGATGATTTAAATCCATGCACTTCATTTACTTCTTAATTTGGCCAACCCAGATGTTAAAATTTGTTGTGACAATGTGTAAGAACCGGGATGGTATTGTCTCATTCGACAATTGGAAAGAATCACATGAGGTTGTATGAATGAGAATGTAGTTCATATGATTAAGTGCAAATAAATAAGGAAATATTCATTAATGGGTGTACAGTTAGAGGACTTTAAAATGACAGGTTAAAGCCCCCAACTTGGTTTATTGTTTTAGGTTATGATACGAGAATGTTAGCCTCCAGATGGAGGAATCGAGAGAACTCTAGAGTGAGAGCTAGTATCTTCCCTGCCTAGCCGGTCTTCAGAACTATTCAAACTTTAAATTAGCCAATGTTCTTTATAGCATCTCTAGTAAGGGTAAAGAATATTATTGCTCCTAATTGACACAACACAATTTTCATACTTCCACTACAAAATTCCTATACTTATTACTCATTCATGATAAGAAGAAATATATTTTCATATTAATTACTTTTCTTCCACAAAAACTTTAGTTATTTTTATAAGTTGTTACTGTTTTGTTAAAGTATCAAAATACCAAAAATATTTAAATTTTAAATTCCTGCAAAGTTCATTTTTAGTTTAAGTAATTATCTTTTCAAAACTAGAAAAACTTTCTAAAAAGTTCATATTGCATAATCTTCCCTATGGATTCTATATTCAGGTCTTAATCAAAAAGTCCTATATTACTTGATAACGATACATATACTTGCGTAGTATCCCAATATAAATATATATAAATTAAAAAGTTAAATCTTATTTTTCTTAAAGATCATCTCTTTAGTTTTGTTACAAAATAAGGAAATTTAAGTGAAAAATACCATCGGAACTATTGTTATACTGTGCATAAGCATTAAGTCGAGATCAAGTTTTTGGCACCGTTGTTGGGGAAGCAAACTAAGTAAATTTCTATTTTTATAAAGTCTTATTTAAACTTTAAATATTGTATCTTATTTTTATGTTTTATTTTAATTTATGATAGTGTATGCGTAGTTCAGGTTCTGAAGGACTAGGCCCTACGATTCTGAATTAGAAAGAACTATTAGAAAAATAAGAAAAACCAAAATAATGAAAAATCTTGAAAAATCTAAAAGAATTACAAAAATGGCAAACCAAAATAATCAAAATGTTGAAATTCATCAAGAGTTTAGACCTTTAAGAGATTCAACCCTATTGTAGATGAAATTCATTGTAGTATTCAAAAACCTACTGTAGTGGCTAATTCATTTGAGCTTAAAACTATTATTAACCCTATTGTAGATGAACTTCATTGTAGTATTAGGAGTTTAGACCTTTAAGAGATTATGTCAACCCTACTGTAGATGAACTTCATTGTAGTATTCAGCCTACTATAGTGGCTAATTCATTTGAGTTTAAACCTGCTATTATCCAACTGGTATCAAATAATCAGTTGGGGGATCACCAACTGAAGATCCAAATTCACCTCTTACCAATTTTCTAGAATTGTTTGCTACATTTAAATACGATGGTATTTTCAGATGATGCCATAAGACTTAGATTGTTTCCTTTCTCACTGAGGGATAAAACTAAGATGTGGTTGAATTTCTTAGCACCTGGATCTATCAGAACTTGGGGTGATTTAGCACAAAAATTCCTTTTTTACGCTTAAGGTGTGGCGCTCCTTCATTTAAATTATGAAAAATATGGGGTTGGTTTGATTTCATATTTTTCTAAAAAAACTACTTATAAATACATATGTAAATTAATTGTCCCTCTCAAGCGGATGACGGAATTCTGATACCGATGACCGACAACTTTCATAGGACCCACCCGTAAAAATAGTGTCGACAGCTTCTGGCAACTTCGCTGGGGATTAGCTTTTCTCTTTATTTGAATCAAAGAAAATTATCTTCACATATCAGTAATGTGTCCATCTCCCTCATGGACCAAATTACCCTTCTTCTGTTGGCATGCTTTACCCATTTCTTGCTAGGATAAGTATGGTCAACTCTTTTGGACTTCAAGACCATCTATTCAATCACCCTTGAATAGAGAGGTTCAGAATTTCAATAGGACTTTTAATCTTTGTGTGGGGTCGGACCCCCAATAGGGGTGTTGGTGGACTAGTTTTGCCTCGGCGATATGCATTGTGAAGTTGGTCCTGCACTGGGTTCTAAGACTTTACTTTCCCTTTCGTCTTTTTTTTGGATTTGGTTTTGTATTTTGCAAATTAAATCAAATTTTGCAATGCTATGCTTACTCTGCAAACTTTTCTTACTTAATTAATTAAACCCTTATACTTTTAGAACTACTTTAACTAAATTTTAAAATCATCACAAACTAAAATTAAATAAAAATTTGCCAGTCTACATAGGGACCATTGTTAATTTTTAGTGTTCGCACTAGAATTACAAGGTGTTGGCCAAATAACTAACATCAGAGCTTTCTTTTTTGAAGATACTGCAATGGAATTCCCTATGCTCATTTTATCTGCAACATGTCGATGAGTCGCGATTCTCACAATGTCACTCTCACTATCAAGTTTAGAGCTGGATTTGATGAACTGGATGTCATGCTTGGAAAAGCTCCCTTTGTCATAATGAAAGTTACCGCTCCGAAAGTTCAGGATTCATATGTTAAGTTTAGCCTGAACTGTCCTCAGGATTTTCCTTCTTACAAGAAAGTAAAGACTATTGCCCCAGCACCTGCTAAGCCTGTTGTTCCCATTTCTACTAAGGGAAAAGAGGCCATGATCATTGAAGATACAACTGAAGGATTCACTGTCCCGCCATCAGTATTTAAAATTGGATGGAGTTCAAGGACTACACCATTAACTCGGTCACAAAGAAGGAACCACAGCCAAAAGGTTTGGAAGGCTGCCAAAGCCTAGATTTTTAAAGAGGTGTCCCTTGATGAAATTCCCTAGTAGGAGGAACTAGGATTGTTGGAGACCTATCCGCTTCTGCGGGGGAGTAGGTTACATCCCTTAATGGACACCAATGGGTACTAAAGTATTCAGAAAACTACTGCTACTTTATCATCACCTCATGAACATAGTGGGGAGTGGAAGAAGCCCACTCGTATCTTCTGAGTCAGTACAGTATTTTAGAGGCTAGCTATCAAAGAGGGTTGTTCAGTCAGTGAATTACTTAAATGATTGTGATGTGTAGTATCCCCTCACATGAAGAAAGAAATTCTAAGAGATGTCAAAGCTTTCAGCCGATCTCAAAGAGCAACTGAAAATTTGTCTGCTCGCATTCCCGTCAGGTTCTGCCTGGGAAGCAGAGTTGATACTATCATCATCACCACTGATTCTATCACCGTTGATCCAAGACCTATAGGCCGTCGACCGGTTAAGTCTTGATATAAGTGTTAACATCTCTAAAGATTGTAGGTCAACAAAACCCAGATTGTAAAATTTTATATGATGTTTTATCAACACCAAAATGTCCCCCAAAATCAGAATTATGACATTTTTGGATAATTTCGTAAGTTTCTTATAAAGGCACACATCTTTAAATAATAAGATCATTTCCTTGTTTATATAAAAATGGGTCACCCCAAAAATAAAACTTAGCTCAGAAAAAAAAAATTTTTGTTGGTATGTCATTCCATAGAGTATAATATCACTAATAATGAAATTCACAATGTCGCCATACCATGGAACACATCACTCATTAACATTAAACAATTCTTCATCTAGAAAATGTTCATTAATCTCTTTTTCAAAAAAAATGGAGTTTTCTAATTCAAGCCTGGACAGATGATCAGCAATTTGATTTTTAGCTCCCTTTATATCTACTATCTTAAAGTCAAATTCTTGTAAAAGAATAATCCATATTGTAAGTCTTGGTTTTGCATCCTTCTTTTTCTTTAAATACTTAATAAAAGAATGATCACTATGCACAATATATTTAGTTCCAACTAAGTATGATCTGAATTTATCAAAAGCATATACTACATTTAATAACTCTCTCAATTGTTGAACAATTAATTTGAACTGCATTAAGAGTTCTACTAGCATAGTAGATTACTTTGAAAACCTTATCATGTTTTTATCTTAAAAAACCTCCAATAGAATAATCACTAGCATCGCACATCAATTCAAAAGGTTTTTCCCAATCTGGTGAAATAATAATTGGTGCAGTGACTAATTTTTCTTTTACTAATTCAAAATCTTTTATGCACTCCTTATTAAAATTAAAAATTACATCTTTTTGCAATTAATTGGCATTGAGGCTTAACAAATTTTGAAAAGTCTTTAATGTACCGCCTGTAGAATCCAACATGTCCTAAAAACATCTTAATTTCCTTCACACTTGTTCGGTAAGGTAAATTAGCGATCACTTGAATTTTTGCAGGGTCTACTTCCATACCATTTTTTAAAATCTGATGTCCCAAAACAATTCCTCTTGGTACCATAAATTGACTTTTTTTCTCACTTAAATACCAAATTTGTTTCTTCACAATGCTTAAAAACTTTTTATAAATGTTCCAAATATGATTCAAATGAAGTTCCAAACACTAAAAAATCATCAATAAAAACTTCAATTCCTTTTTCAATTAAATCACAAAAAATAGTCATCATACATCTTTAAAATGTAGCAAGGGCATTACATAAACCAAAGTGCATTCTTCTAAAAGCAAGTGTACTATAAAGACTGGTAAAAGTTGTTTTCTGTTGATCCTCAGGAGTTATTTGCATTTGGTGATAACTAGTATATCCATTAAGAAAATAAAAGTTATTATGCCCAGCTAATCAATCCAACATTTGATCTAGAAAGGGTAGTGGAAAATGATCTTTCCTAGTGGCGAGAATTAATTTTCTATAATCAAGGCATAATCACCACTCTGTGACTTGTCTTTTTGGTATTAATTCATTATGTTCATTCACAGTCACAGTCGCTCCATTCTTAGAAACGCAGTGAATTGGACTAACTCATACACTATCTAAAATAGGGTAGATCATTCCAGCATCTAACCACTTTAAAATTTCTTTCTTAATACCTTCTTTCATAACAAGATTCAATCTCCTTTAAGAATCAGCCCTGGGTTTGCAGTTCTCTTCCATATGAATCTATGCGTACAAATTGAAGGATTGATTCCTTTTATATCAATGATTGTCCATCCATAGGCTTTCTTATAACTCTTCAAAGTTTTCATCAAACTTATTTCTTCTTCTGTAGTTAATTTTGAGGAAATTATAATAGGAAATGTTAAGGAATCACCTAAAAAGGTATACTTTAAATGTTCAGGAAGTAACTTCAACTCAATTTTAGGAGGTTTTTCAATTGATGGACAAAAAGAAATATCTTTTTCTATCGTTTCCAAAACTTTAAAACTTTCTCGAACATAATTTGAATCTTCCTTGTAGAACTCTTTAATTTGATCTAATTCCTCTTCCTGCTCGTGTTCCATCTCTTTCCTTTCCAATTTCTCTTCATAAGTTTTTTGAAAATGACATTCACTTAGATATCTTATCACATTCATTCTATAGCATTCATCATCTTTACCTTTTGCAGGATATTTCATTGATTTGAAAATATTAAACGTAACTACCTGATCATTAATGCGCATAGTTAATTCCCCTTTCTGCACATCTATCATTGCTTTTCCTGTAGCTTGGAAATGTCTCCCCAAAATGATAGATAGCTCCTTATCTTTCTACATATCTAGCACAATGAAATCAACGCAAAAAATAAATTAATCCACTTTCACCAAGACAACTTTTATAACTCCTTTAGGATATGTTATTGAACGGCCTGCTAACTACAGAGTTACAGTATTTTTCTTAATCTCTATCTTTTAAATATTGATAATGGCATAAGGTTAATGCTTGCACCTAAATCACATAAATCTTTCCCATAAAACATGTCTTCTATTGCACATGGAACTGTGAAGCTACCAAGATCTTTAAGCTTTTCAGGATGCTTTTTTCCGAATTATAGCGTTGTAATCCTCACTAAGTGCAACATTCTCATTATCTTTGAACTTCCTTTTCTTGTTAAGAATATCCTTCATAAACTTCACATAGATTGGCATTTGTTCTAAGGATTCAGCAAATGGAATATTAATTGTAAGGTTCTTAAAATTTTCCATAAATTTTGAAAATTGTTTATCCAACTTCTGTTGATGGAGCCTTTGAGGAAATGGAGCTGGTGGTTTTTCTAAGTCAACTTTAAGTGGAGAAATAGGTCTCTCTAAACCTTTTAGAGCGTCCTCTTCAGGCTCTCCAATTTTTTTCTCTCTACTTCAGTCTATTTTTGAACTCTACCTTCCAATTCTCTTCTGCTTTTAAGTTGAACGGGTTTTACTTGCTCTTTATTCTAGTCTTTTAGATTTACTTCAGTATTACTAGGAAGTGTTCCTTGAGATCTATTATTTAATGAATTTGCTATTTGTCCTAAATTTTTCTCAATGTTTCTAATTGTAGCTCTTTGACTTTGTAACTGATTTCACATTTGTAACACTACTTTTTCTATAGATAACTTTTTTTCTCCTTAAATTGAGGATTATTGTTAACACATGGACGATAAGTAGGTCTATAATTAATATTTCATTGGTTGTTCCAGTTTCCCAATGGGTTTACTTGGTTGTCCTCCTATTACTAATTATTACCACCCAAAATATTATTTTAATTAAAGTTGAGATGGTTCTTCCAACCTGAGTTATAGTAGTTTAAATATGGGTTATTTTGCTTATTATTTATGACATTCAAAGTTTCTAATGATGCTTGAGAATCTTGGATATGGGTTATTTTGCTTATTATTTATGGCATTCAAAGTTTCTAATGATGCTTGAGAATCTAATTTGGCCTAATGAATTCTCTTCAATCATTGCAATTGGTTGAGAAAAACTCATTCCAAATTGGTCTACCTTCCTCAAAATTGCAGCAACTTGATTTGCTAACATTACAAAAACATCAGTTTTATGAATATTGGCTACTTTCTTAGGATTTACCCTTTTAGAAGACCATTGAAGAATATTAGTAGTCATCTCTTCAATTAAAGCATAAGCATCATGAAATGGTTTTGACATCAATGAACCTCCGACAACGGCATTGATAATATATCTAAGACATCTAGCTAATCCATTGTAAGAGGTTTGAATTATTAACCAATCTGGTATAACATGGTGTAGATACTTTCTCAGTAGTTCTTTAAATTGCTCTCATGCTTCATAAATAGATTCCCTTTCAAAGTGACAAGAATATGTAATGTCATTTCTAAACTTTGCAGTTTTTTATGGTGAAAAATATTTAGCAAGGAATTTCTATGCTAAATCACCCCAAGTTCTGATAGATTCAGATGNATGTGACAACATGTAAGAACGGGATGGTATTGTCTCAGTCAAGAATTGGAAAAAATCACATGAGGTTGTATGAATGACAATGTAGTTCATTTGATTGAGTGCAAATTAATAGAGAAATTATCATTAAAGGGTGTAGAGTTAGAGGACTTTAAAATGACAGGTTAAATCCCCCAACTTTCTTTATCATTTTAGGTTTTGATACGAGATCTTAGCCCCCAGGTGGAGGGAATCGAGGGAATTCTAGAGCGAGAGCTAGTATCTTCCCTGCCTAGCCGGTCTTCAAAACTATTCAAACTTTAAATTAGCCAATGTTCTTCACATCTCTAGTAAGGGTAAAGAATGTTTTTTATTTGGCACAACACAATTTGCATACTTTCACAACAGAATTCCTATACTTATTACTGATTCAGTTTGGCACAACAAAATATGCATACATCCACAACAGAATTCCTATACTTATTACTGATTCATGCTAAGGAGAAAGATATTTTCATATTTAGTGCTTTTCTTTTAAAAAAACTCAAGTTATCTTTTTAAGTTTGTCCTATTTTGTCAAAATAATAAAATTACCAAAAAGATTTAAACTTTCTTTACTGCAAAAACTTTTTTAGTTTAAATAATTATCTTTTTAAAAATAGAAAGTTTTAAAAAATGTGCAATTGCATATCATCCTGGTGGGTTTGATATTCTGACCTTAATAAAAAATTCCTATATTACTTGATAATGATATGTATACTTACGTAGTATCCCAATATATATAAATTAAAAGTTAAATTCTTATTTTTCTTCAAGATAAAGTTTTTAATTTTTTTGCTAAATAAGGAAATATAAGTGAAAAATTTAATCAGAATTATTGTTATAGTATTGCATCTAAGAAGTTTCAGGATCAGTAATCCTTTTTGTATGATCCTCCAATTTTCTCTTGGTTATGTGGTTCTTCCACTGGTGGAGGTGGAGGTAGCTCTTCTCAAGTTAATATTTGTTTTCCTTTACCTGTTGGAGCTATTCTTGGGGGTAATACTCTCCCACTCCTTAAGTTAACTTCTTCTTCATGAAATATCATTATTGAATCTCCCAGTGTTTTTTCTTTGTCAGAAAGATCTAGGTTAATGGCAAGTGGTGCATCGTGGCACTCAAGGATTGCTTCCTCACTCTCGGTGCTGTTGTAAGCGGTATTGTCAATGTCTTCTTTAGTCTTGTTAACAACTTCATCATACTCAAGTATGATTTAAGGATTTTGTGAATTGAGACTGAAGCTAGATTGGTTAAAATCAGATAGAATATCATCAGAAATAGTTAAAACATAGCCGTAATCATGATCATTATATTCATAGGACCCTGGAGGGGTAAAAAGATATTCATACAAAGTTAGGGGTTTGAGGATTTTTTTTCCCAAATCTGAGACAACCAATCTATTAGAGACAACCCCAATCCTGCCCCCTTGCTATCAATCTTCGTGGTAGTATTCTTCTTCTTCTTTATCTTTGATGATGAAAAATCTCCTAGTGAAATCTTCATCTCAAGTTTGGCAAACTGAAGACTATGAACAGAGGCTTGTTTTGAAGCATTCTGAATTTTGTTCTTGTTCTAAGTCATACTCCATCTATCTTTTCCAGTATTTGGGTCAATCAAAGAGATTGTTTCAGCTGAAATCATATTTATAGAACCTTTTTCAGGTTCTTTTAAATATTCATTTGAGATCGCTATATTTCCTTCTTTAAGATTCTTCTTGAGCCAATCCTTGAGACAAAACAATCTTTTATAATGTGTCCAAGTAATTGTTGATACGGGAAATTATTTGGTTCATCTTTCTTGTCGACCTTTTCGGGTTTCTTTAGATTTGGTAGTCTGAACACTTGTTTCTTCATCAGACTATTAAACATCTTTAATATTGCTTCATCGTTAAAGGACTACACCACTTTTTGTGACTCTGCCAAAGATATTCTCTTATTCTTTGTTCATGATGATCCTCCTTGAGGTGGTCACTGGCTAGACTGGTCGTATTATTGTGTCTGTTTTTGAGTATGCTATGATGATGATTGACGAGGATTTTTTGCAAGTATCTTCATTGGTTGTCACCCTTTATTTCATTCGCTACTATTCCTAACTTCTTTTCAAAAACTCAGGTTTCCTTGGATTTCTCGTGAGAATCCATATGTTTGATTTCTTCTTGAAGACTGCTGACTTTACTACGTAGCTTCTCGAAGGATTTAATGGTGAGTCCCTTAAGCATAAAAGCTACTGGCTCATGAATTCTTTGGAGTAAAATCTCAATTGCATGATGTTCCTATAGCTGAGGTTCACACTTCATGCTAAAGTTTCTCCACCTCAAGATGTAATCCACTAAAATTTTGTTGGGCTTTTGCTTTTCTATCATGAGCTCTCCTAGAAACATGGTGTTGCGCTCTGACAAATCTCTTCACAAATACTTGTTTCGGCTAAGCAAATGTCTTAACAGATTAGTTGGGAAAATCAACATACCAATTGAAAGCAATGCCTGATAGGCTAATGACAAATAATTGGAAGAGTGAAGCCTCGTTACTTCTTGTGTTGCCACAACTAGCTTAAAAATGTGCTATGTGTTGTCTGGGTTTACGAGTCCCATCAAATATCTTAAAGTTTGGGGACACAAAACCCTTAGGGAAGGGTATGACATCAAATTCTTCCAGATAAGGTCTACCCTTTAAAACCAATGCACCACCCTTAGATTGGGTTAAGGCCTCCCGAACTTGCTCAACCATTTGCTTAAATTCCTTCTCTGGCATGGCACTCGATGGAGAATCCTTCTTTGGTTTCTCATCACCATTTGCTAGGCAAATTCTCTTCTTTCATCTGTAATATGTATAATTTTTGGTTGACTGACTTCTAGTGAGGCTAACTGTGGGGGTTGAAATTGTCCTTGAATTCTGATCATAGCAGTCAAGATTGCAACCATCTCTTCTATCCTTTTCTCCAGTTTGTTGACTTGCTTATCCTTTAGGAGGATAACCCTACGCAGCTCATCTATGACATTCTTTTCGACTAGTGGTTGAGCCTCACACACAAATGTAGTGGATCTGGTCTCGATAACATGGACATCCATGAAATCTTCTTTGAGGTAATCATTATAATCAAAATTTTCATCATCGTCAATGGAGACTCCATCTTCCCGAGCCAACTCAAAAATCTCGACTCTGGGCTTTTCAACTTTTCCTTAAATTATTAATTCTTGAAGAGCCTTAAGATCTGAAGGACACTGCTGTACCTCCTCCTCTTGATCCTCCATATCACTGGCAATTGCTGCGAGAATGTTAGATACTTCGGTCCATACTCTTTCCCTGCGGGCTTACCGGACCATATCGGTACAATGAACTTGGGTACCCACACCTTTTTTTTATGGTGATGTCTTTAGACAAAGTGTCTCAGCAGAAACGTCGATATGTCGAAGAGAAGTATGCTCCCCATGATGTAGACTGACTATAGTATCAGGTAAGTTCTTCATCTTTTCCTTTGAGACTTTAGGAATATCTTTGAGGTGGGTGATTGGTAGAGTTCTTGGACCAAGTCATGACTTAACAGGTCGACGACCTGTGGGTCTAGTAAAGGTAGAATCGGTAGTGACAATTGCGGTATCAACTCTGCTTCCTAAACCAAACCAGACGAGAATGCGAGTGCGTAGACTTTCAGTTGACTTTTGAGATCGTTTGGAAGATCTAACGTCTTTTAGAATTTCTTTCTTCATGTCAGGGGATACTGCATGTCCCACTCATTTAAGTAGATCACTAATAGAACAACCTTCCTTGGCAGCTAGCCTCTTTAAAACTAAACTGACTTGGTTGATAGGAGTTGACTACTTTCTCTCCTCACCATGCCCATGAAGTGATGGTAAAGTAGCAGTAATTTTATGGATACTCTTGTACCCATTGGTAACCATTAAAGGATGAAATCTACTTCCTCACAAAAATGGATAAGTCTCCGACAATGCTGGCTCATCCTCGTGAGGATCTTTCTCGACGGGTATCTCCTTAGAAGCATGAGCATTAGTAGCCCTCCAAACCCTCCTATTATGGTTTCTCGTTTAGGTTTGAGTTAGCGGTATAGTCCTCAAACATGATCCGATTTCAAACAGTGATTGCGGGAAGAGCAATCCATCAGTCGGGTCTTCAAAGATCATAACTTCTTTTCCCTTAGTAATAACGGGAACACCAATCTTGTTAGGTGTCGTGATGGGAGTAGTCTTGGCCTTCTTGTAAGAAGGAAAATCCTGTGGGTAGTTCAAGTTAAACTCGACAGACAGTTCTTGAACCTCTAGAACGATGACTTTCATTTTGAAGAACGGGGCTTTCCTGAGAATGACTTCAAGATCTTCAAATCCTACACCAAACTTGATGGTGGGAGCGACATTGCGGGCATCGAGCTTATCAGCAGTTAGAAAAAGAAGTGACCATTGGGTATGCCATTGCAGTAGCTTTAAAAAGAGAAAGCTCTGGGGTTAGCTATTTGGTCAAAACCTTGTGAACTTAGTGCAAGCACTAAAAATTAATAGAGGTTGATTTGTAGACCAGGTAAGTCTTTAGTTAGTTCGTGGGGATTTTAAAAATTTTTAGAAAAAGTATTTTTAAAGTAGAAACATTTATTTACAAGAAAATTTTAAAGTCCACGCATCACAACACAATTGATTTAACATGCAAAATAGGAAATCAAACTCAAAAAGAAGATGTGAAGTGTTTAGGACCCAATGCGGGACCAACTTAACAATGCAAAATGCCCAAGTGGAACTAGTCGACCAACACACCTATTGGGGGTCTAACCCCACATGAAGATTAAAAAGTCCTTAATGGCCTCATGAACCCCTCTATTCAAAGGTGGTCGAACAGACAGTCTTGTAGTCTAAAGAGTTGATCGTACTTTCCCAAGATAGAAATGAGAAAGCATGCCACTGAAAGAGAGGTAATTTGGTCCAAGAAGGACATGGACACATTACCGATGTATGAAGATAATTTTTCTTGATTTAAATAGAGAGAAAATCTTGTTCTCAGTGGAGTCGCCAGAAGCTGTCGGCACTATTTTAGTTAATTAGTTTCCTGTTGGGAGCTGTAGGTCACCGGAATCGAAATCTCATCGCCCGCTTTGGAAAGACATTTAATTTACATATATATATATATATATAAGTTTTAGAAAAATATTTAATCAAATTGAAATAATATTTTTCATATTTTAAATGAAAGAGCACTATACCTCAAACCTGGTCTCTATCTCGAAGGAAAAACACAAGTCATGAGGATAAGGCTCAATCAAATAAACTAAGAATTATATGACATCTATTTGGTATGCAAAACAATTTTATTTGTCGAAAGTTTTCCCTATTTAATATGATAATTTAAATAGAGTTTATTTTAAACTGGGTTTGGACAAGCTTCTTATAAGAGAAGCCCCTATAGTTAATTACATTTAAAATGAGCAAAATCACTTGAGAAAATTCTCGATAAAAAATCAGGAAATATTATCTTCAAGGAGTTCAAAAGGATTGGACTTTTCAATGAAATCAGACAAAGAGACGTGAAATGAGAATAACTCAAATTTGGAACATTTTCTTGTATAATCTAAAGGAGGAAGAGCTAGGGGATGTCATAGATCCGGAGAAGAACCTCGGTGACTTCTCAGTCTATTCTATTATTTGCATTTAGTTTTGAGTAGAAATTATTTGACTGTTTCATCCTGCAAATTTTATTTGTTTAGTGCTTACATTTTTTGTGAAATGATCACACAAATAGCCTGGAAGATGTGAGGGTTTAGGTCGTGAAGAACGACAACCTCTGAATCCTAAGACGAGTTAGGGTTTATATTGTACAACAGAGCTGTAAAAAAGCCTAAATATGAGGTGATGATTTCTCTTGCATATGAAAACTACCTCGAAGTCTTATGACTTGGTTGTTTAAATCTAAGGAAGGAATGGTTTAGCTGTGGAAGACAAGTTTTGCTGTTGAAGATGGTTGCGCTGCCCACCATGCTAGCTCCAAGCTTCTCTTTGTGGCGAGTTTAAGTTTTCTAGTCTGTCAAGTCATTATGTCAAATCAGAAGGCCCTATGGTTGTAGTTCTTTAAATGTTATGGGGCATATTAAAGTTGATTAGAGGGACACTTGTTAGGATCATATGGTTCCCTCGTTTCGATGCCATTATTTTCTATTGAATTCACTTAGTCCCAATGAATTCACTAAGCCCAACTTAATGAGTTTCATACTTTCATTTAGACTATGGGAAGTCTCGTTAGCAATCATAGGTTACCTACTTCGAGGAATTTCCGATCATCAAATAGAGATGTCTTAATTAAATTACAATTGTTGTTTTTTGATTTTTGTGATTAAATTTTGAGTTGTCTTATATTTTGAACGTTGTGGAGGTAAATTTTATCTTTGTTGATTTTAGTTTTAGTTTTGGTTTTGGTTTTACAGCTATCCTATCAGTTTTGGTTTTCATACAGGGTGGCATTGTTGTTTAACATGCAAGTTTTGTAAGCATAAAAGTACAGTGTCGAAAGTATAAAAAAAGATAATACTGTAAACTGTAAAAGCGTACTTAACGAGTCTTCTCGTTCCACCATCTGAAACTCAAAAAGCATGTGAGGGCATTTTATGTAAAATGGAAAAATAAGGTTCTGGTGATCTACCAAAATCCTAAATCATATCTTGGCGAGCAGCTATTAATTAGACTAAGGATGATTTCATTAAGCAAAACAAATTAGGTTTAGTAGACCTCCGAGGTATCCAAAAGGTCGGGAGGAAAAAGTAGGTCCATGCTTCCCCCTCACCACCTGGTGAAAAGTCTCAAGCACATTTAAACTTATTATGTTGCTTAATAGTAATTATCCTATAAATATCTCTAGTGTTTAGTGAACATTGATGTTTCCATTATCCTTAAGAGTAGGGGAATCATCACTTGTAATTTATTTTGAGAATTATGTGGGTGAAGACCCTTAAAGGGGCAAGTTAGTGTTTTTGAGACAATTAGGAAATTTTAGATTTAATTTAGGCTTGTAGTGTTTTAAAGTTGTTCAATTTCTAGTTACATTCACTTTTCTAATCCTTATTTAACAAAATTTGAATTAGTTTAGGTCACTACTAAGCCCTTAAGATCTTGGTGGATGTCTTAATAGTTTTTAAAAATAATTGAATTTTAAGTGATGATCATTTATCATCAAAACTTTTGAATTTAATTTGAACATCAAATGGGGGTATTTAAATTAATGATTTACTCACACCCGAAACCATACCCCTAAGTCTAGGATCATTTAATTTGGCAAACAAACGAATTTTAATAATCTAGGAAATTTCAAATTTATCCTTTAATTGGAGAAAGTGAGATTAGTTTGTACCAATTAATCCCTTGTATTTCAATCATCCAGATATGTTAATTAAGATCAAAGGTTGCCCATTTCCCTTTCTTAAATTAAGTCTATGTGTTAATTAAAGTCAAATTTCCAAAATTACACTTTTGCCCCTAAGGCTCTATCATTTCATAATTCATCAAACTTAATTCAAATGACTTTGGAATTTTCATACTACCTTACTCATGGGTCAATGAAAACATCAGAGGAAAAATGTGATTTTTCAAAATTTAATTTAATTTTTTAAATTATTGTTAGGTAAAAATAAGATTTTTCAAAGAAAATTCAACAACTTGACCAAGGCAAAGCCTAATCCATTAATTTTTTTACTGGAGGTAGACTTAGACAAGAGAAACACTTCACACAAATTTCATGATTTTATGAGTTTTATGTGACTTACTAAAATTATTTTAAGTTCTGGAGTGTTAATTAATTATAAAATATTTAAAATGTAAAAAAATCAAGTCTTACATTTTTATTAAATCTCCCTAAGGTCAAGGAACCTAGAAAAATAAATTTTATATTTTTTTGAATATTTTTTGAATTATTAGAATTATTTCAGTGAAAGGTTAAGAAAAATCCATTTTTAGATTTTAAAAATTATTTTTTGCTTTAAAATTCAATATCTTCACTGAAGAGAATTTGGAAAAATATTCCAAATGTTCTTAAGTGCTTAAGAAACAATTGAGAACATTTTCAAGAATTTTATCAATTTAGTGATTTTTATTAATTTTTAATTATTTAAATATTAAAATAGGCTTAAAAATGAAGTTTATAATTTAATTTCAATTTTATTTTTAGAAAAGTATCATGAACCAAAACCAATTTTTATAATCTTTTTAGTTATATTTTAATTATTAAAAATCATTTTAGTGTCAAAAATGTCATTTAACTTAGAAAATCAAGTTAAGTTATCAAATGAACTTCAAATATTTAGAAATTTTTATGGGGAGTTCTTTGAAATTTAGATTACAGTAGAGAATATAAAACAAGTCGTTTAGATGTTTATTTTTCCCAAATCAAATTTCTTTGTTTTTTAGTGTTTTGTGAGAGTAAAGTGTGTTCATAATGACTTGGCTCATGAAAAATTTTCTAAATGGGTCTCTTGTCACAATAAACCTTCCGAATTTTCTTTGGATTTTTCTCAGCAATATGCTAATTATTATGATTAATTTATACAAATAATAGACATAAACTTGAAAAATATGGATCTTTGTCTAGAGGTCTTCTCTGTCTTTGGAAAAATCACAGAATATCTCCCATGATAGAGGCAACAACATGCCAAAATATCAAGCTATGATGAAATGTATACATACATGGAGAGTTAAATAACTCAAAACCATATTTAATTAATTAAAAATAAAATATTCATCAAATAAACTTCAAACCATTTCCACAATGTTCTCCTCTGTTCACTGAGCACTAGGTATTTTTTTGTTTTTGTGATTTTTACACCGAGATATGGATTTTTGAAGTTTTGGACATTAAATAAACAAAATAAAGCACTATTTTTCTACTTAACCATGCATTACTGACTGGATCATAGGCAGCTCCAAACAGCAATGCAACGAGTTCCCATTCACTGCGCTTTCCACCCTAGCAAGCCATGGGGCCAGTGGTTTACGCACAAAGAGTTCGTCCGGCTAGATCTTGTCCATTGACTAGATAAACGTGTGACCGGACGGCTCCCTGTCATCGTCCCCAAGTGACCTAACCAGAGAACCGTCCACACTAAAACCTTAAGATCTCCCTCTAGACTCAACCAAATCTCATGGGATTTGTTCCTAAAGCTTCATCTAATCAAGACAAACCTATCTATAGTTATTTTATGGTGTGAAATACTGTAAATAATTATGGAGAGTAGTATAAGCTCATATTAGGGTTAAGGTTCAATACCTTTGTCTGAGAAAGGAGGCCTCAATCAGATGGCTGTAGTAGC
Source organism: Phalaenopsis hybrid cultivar (assembly GCA_002079205.1). Taxonomy (NCBI): domain Eukaryota; kingdom Viridiplantae; phylum Streptophyta; class Magnoliopsida; order Asparagales; family Orchidaceae; genus Phalaenopsis; species Phalaenopsis hybrid cultivar. The sequence continues at coordinate 171,113 of JXCR01132288.1, forward strand.
TTTAATTGGGTCCAACGAACCTCCAGATGAAGTCTCAGACCCTGGTAAATTGCCTAGGTATGAAATTGACCAAGCTCAATTTCAAGTGTTGATTGAAGTCTATACTGGGGGTTGTTGAAGAGGGGGCTTTTGTGGGGGATCAACTCCTCTCATTGTTAAGATGGTGTGTGCACAATTAATTGAGATTTGGTTCAATGTAGAGCTGTGGGAAAATATGTCATGATTTCAACTGAAACTTTGAGATCAAAATTAAACTCACACAGAGGGAACCAGAGGGGGAAAATGGTGGGGTTTAACTTAGGAGGTCCTAAGGAGTCTCTGGAATCAAATTGATGAGTTTCCTTAAGAAATTTTCAACTCTCCCCCATTGTCCATGGAGGTGAGCTTTAAATAAAATGGCCTTGGCTGTGCCCAGGGCCAATTGGGTGGTGGAAAATATTGCTTATATGGAGGTTAGAGAAGCACTAAAGAGCAGTTGAGTTGATTTGGCCTCTAGGTTTGAATTAGGTTGAATTTATGGGTGGTGTCTCAAGGTTTAGCCATTTTCTAGACCCCAAGGTTGCTGGCCAGAGAGGGAGTGGTCACCTCCTGGCTCAGGAAGTCAGTGGGTGGCCAATGAAGGTTAATTCCCTATGGTAAGTGATGATGGTGGAGATTTTTCAAGTTAAGTCCAAAAATGGGTAAAAATCCCTTCATTTTGGGATCCATTGGTCCATAGCATGATTTGGTGGATTTAGGGTGGTTTAGCCTAGTCCTTAGGAGAAGCTTAGTGGCTTTGGTATCATTTTCTTGGTGGCCTAGACATGGCTAAGCCAACTTTGGTTAATGGGTTCAATTTGGGTCAAAATGGCTAGATGTTGTGTTTAAGTTAGGAAATCCATGTCAATTGGCCCAATTTATTGATAAATTTGATGTAGATGATTGTATTGAAGATTTTTGTAAAGATTTGGAGTGATTTTGAATTGGTTTGAGTGTTCAATTTTGAGGATTTTGATCATTTGGTCTATTTCGACATGTTGGGCTAAACTTGGGCATAAACTAGGGTAGGGTTGGGCTAAGCCCAAATTGATTGTTTAAAATGGTCAATAGGAACATCACGAAGATTTTTCAACATAAATTGGATGCCAATTTTGGGGCCAAGGCATTCAATTTGGTGAAATTTGGAGACAGCAAATTTGGGGCAAATTTGGAGATTCTTGAACTTAGGTCAAAATTAAATAAAATTGAGGCCTTACCAAGGCTGGTTGAAGGTTAGGTTTGATGTGTAGGAATATCATGAAGCATTTTCAACATAAATTGTGGCAAATTGAGTAGTTTATGGGGTTCAATTTTGTGGGATTAAGTCATGTATCCAACATTGGGGGTTTGACTTAGATCTAAATAAGGCTCAAAGCATGGGCCAATTCAACTTGGATTTGGTTTAAATTTGTCATATGAAAGGTGTATTTAATTTTAGGATTTATATTGAATATAATTCGGCCCAAATTGGTGGACATTTGAAGTGAATTTGGGGAAATTGGCCTTTAAAGGCAATTTGGGGGTTTTGGTTAAAATAGTTAAATTGGCCAAATTAGGTTCAATTGAATGGTAAAAATTGGTTTTGAAGACATTTGGAGTGATTTTGGATGTTTTAGGAAAGTTTAGGGTGCCAAGAGTATTTTGGTAATTTTGCCAATTTTGCGGGGTATTTTTGTACATTTTGAACTTTTGGGTAGCTTTGGGTAACTTGGGTATTTTCAAAAGGTTTGAAATATTTTTTTTGAAAAATTTTGGATATTTTGGGTGAATTTGAGGATTTTGACCAAATTTGGGATTCGAGGGTGTTTAGGTAAGTTGGGTAGGTTTGAGGGTGAAAGGTCAAATTAGGTATTTTGGTAGGGTTGGGGTATCAACCACCCTACATGAGCTATGGACTAATGGAATCCCCATTTGGGTCCTCTATGTAATGGTCTTAGTTAAACCCTACCCTACGGCTAGTGGTTTTAGAGGACCATCTACATGAGTCTCCATGCGGATCAAGGGATTAAAGTAAACAAATATTGGGTTTAGGATTATGAGGGATTATTAGTGAGAGTGAGTGAAAGTGAGTGCCTTAGCTCCAACAACTAGGGTCAACCCTAAGGGCAAGCAGTCCTATGGGATCTCATCTTGAGCTCCCCTATATTGACCCCACCTACTAAGTGCTAGAAATCAGAACCAATATGTGGAACTTCAAGTTGAGCAAGGAGGAGTGTAGAATTTCTAATGTTGAGGGTTACTTTTCTAGTTTTCTAATATAATCAACAAGAAAGTCCTATGGCTAGACCCTAGGCAACTAAAGAGGAAAAACTAATTCTCAACCAAAAGTGAGGTCAACACCAAGTGGATGAGGCCATTTATTGTGAAAAAAGTTTATCCTTATGGGGCAGTGGATATTAATGATTGAAAACTGAATGTAAAATTAAAGTAAATGGACATATGTTGAAACCTAATAATAGTGAAAGAAAGCTCTATTATAAAGAAACTTTGATGATGGCTTAGTCATAGTAAAACATTTGGTTACGTTGGACTGATGACATTAAACTAATTGCTTTGTGAGAGGCTACGCATAAACTATTTGTGTGGTTTGATGTATGTTTCTTATTATTGTAGTATCATGACCTTATATTGCTAAAGTAGCATGTTAAAACTTAATTTAAGGATTTAAACATGATTGGAACTTGAAAAATTTGACGATAAGTGAAATGATGTTCTCTAAAGCATTGACATCTAGCACCAAACTTGGCGCCTATGCACCAGAGCCCAGTTAGACTGGTGCCTAGGCACCCGAATCTGACACCTAGGCGTCACTCTGCACATCTTTCTTTTTAAAGTGTCTTATATTCATTTCCAATAACCAAAACATTGAAAATTTGGCATGAGATAAGAAATTTAGATGGAATTTGAGTTATTGCTTCCATGAAGTGTACAAACAATGGAATGAGAAATGGAGATAGGTTCGTACACAAAGATGCTCAAACCTATTTCAATGGGTTCCTAGCATTGTGTTTAGAGAGGATGACTAGAAAATTGAACAGAATTGAGGACGAGCTTTCACTACCACACAACAAATTACATGAGATGTAGCATCAATATGAGCATTTGGAGTGGCAAATGAAGCTTACGTTCAGTCACATTGTGTGTTATTAGGATTCTTAGGTATCAATGTATTGTAACATCAAATGGATTGATGGGAAGTGGCTATGAATTTCACACAGGCCCCTTTTTTCTCTTTTTTGATCGTAACTTTTTAACATGTGAAAGGGAGGATGAAAATTTAGTCGACAACCATTGATGTTTAAAAAGAATTAAGTGTGTTTGATTTGTCATGTTTGTTTACTTTAGTAGTTGTGTTGTGTGCTACCTTATTTAGTAGTTGATTATGTGTTGGTTTGCTTGTGTCTTATGTTTTATATTGTGATTATTGAGTCCATTGTACTGTAATTTGATGGTTATTAATGAGGTTATGTTTGTGAAAATCATGTGTTAGATGGGTGGAATTAATCTCTGATAACAAAATTATAATGGACCAATTGGAAGAAAGAAGATGTTAGGGAGATCATAAACATAAGGTTTGGTATTAATTTAATAATAAATTTTTATTTAAAGGCCTTGGACTTGTTTTTTATGCTTAAAAACCAAAAAAAAAAAAATTTTGGGTCTGGCGCCAAGGCGCCACACTTCAGCACATCATGGCACCTAAGCACTGGTTCAACTAAACTGATCGAAAATCTAGATTCGTACGATCTAAATGGAACCCACACTTTTTTGACACCTAAGCTTCTTCTTCTTCTTCCTTTTCGGCAAAATCAGTCTTGGGGTTCTTCTTGGAGCTCCAATTATCAAGTTTCCTGGATCAAAACCACCGTATTTCATCTTCTAGAGGTTAGTTCTACATTTTAGCATAGTTATTTAGTGATTTCACCAAGGATTTTTCATAAATTTAGTGGAGTACAAAATTAGCATATATTTTTTATTAGGTGATGAAAAAATCCATGGATCTAAGCCTCATTTGCTTGAAAAAGTATGTTGGAAGCCATTTGTCTTAATTTTAAAACTTGTGGGAATTTTTCTTCAATTTTTCTTGATGGCTCTTAAGACTAAGTAAAGAAAAGGAAAATAAACATACAAAAATGCAAAAATTGTAAATATTAAAGCACAATTTCCCTACAACAAATTTGCATTATTAAGGAATTTTATTACAGAACAAAGTATTTATAGACACGGTGGTGCCGTCGAGAATGTGATTGTGGCTCGTCAATAGGAGATATTGTGTTATTTCACTGTTACGACCACATCTTTGTAGTGCGAGAATTTTATGCCAACTTACCTGAAGCATTATATGATAATATCTTTATTCGAGGAAGAGGAGTTGAGTTTGCTTCTGAGCGGATTAAAATGGTATATGGTCTGCCACCTACTATTGATTGATTCTATTCTTAGTATACATAATCTAAAGCAGAGTTGGGTCAGTTCATTTCATATTTGAGTGATGAAAGTGGAGCTTAGAAGAATTGAAATGATCATAAGGTAAATTTTTCTTCTTCCATGCTTAATGCCAACTCAAAGGCCTGACATTATTTTATTTCAGCTCGTCTCCTTCCTTCAAATCATTTAAGTGAAGTGATAAGAGAAAGAGCCATATTAAAATACTACATTCAAGAAATCAAACATAATGATGTTGGCTTTCTTGTCCTTGAGGCTATTAGTTCTTCTGCTAGAGCTAGTACTACTTTTGGTCTAGTCCTTCCTTCTTTAATTTTTTCTATTTGCAAAGAACCTGGAGTATAGTTTTATCCTTTGGAGGAGAAGTTAAAGACACTTATGCCTATTAGGAAAGACAATGTAGATAGAGCTCTTGATGCACCTTCTGCTACTACTTCTAGGCCTTCAACTTCCACTGCTACTTAGCCACCATTTGGTTTCTAGGAAGTGTTGAGTGAGAGATACATAGAGCACCAGAATCATATGCTTATGATGCAATCTCGTATGCAACATATGGAAGAGAAATTTGATCCTATGGAAAATTATGTTTGGAGGATGAGTGATTTCGATGCAAAATATGACGAGACATCCGTGAAATTTATGAAGGGAGATCTATCAGTTGAGTTTCCTACATGCCCTTGATTTACTCCTCTTGAGAGCCGCAAATCTATGGATGAAGATATACCCTTTGATTTTGATGATAATGATGAGGAGGATTAGATATTATTGACTATTCTGTAGTAATTATATTTTTCAGATCTTTATCATTATTAACTTTTGATGTATGTTTTATTTGGATTACTCAATGTACTTTTCTTCGTACTCCTGCATTTGCTCTTATTAATTTAGTTTTTTTAATTTGTTAGAGTGGTCTTTTTCATTACAAATTTTCATGATATACATGTTGTGATTTAGATTTTATACTACTTAGCTCTTATTTTTATTAATTGTATATATAATGTTCTCTTGCCTAGAAATCTTAAATTTTCCTTCTTTCTTCATACTTATTATGAGCTATAGTGCTTTTAATTAGTTAAAAATTTAAGTTTGCGTGAAGGGAGAAAAACATTTTGAAACTAAACATTGATATAATTTAAGTTTGATTTACTCCTCGATAGAATATATTTTTAAAATTAACATTGATATGTGCTTTCAACTTAAGAAAACTATATTTTTGATTTTATAATGTTATAATATTCATTAGTAAAATTTTCTAGTAGGAAGGGGTATTTCAAAATGTTAAGATGTTTGGTATAAAAGTTTAGAATTCTGCTTTTTATCGTTCAGAGTAGAGAAATTGTATTTTTGAAATGCTAAGGAATCTTAGATATGCACTTCAAAAAGAATTATAGACTCTTTGAAAATCATTTTTAAACTAATACACATTATTAAGTGAAGAAATGTGATGGGTTTTTAATTTTAGGAAGAGGATAGTGAAGATCAAAATCATTAAAGACTATCCACATATAGTAATCCTTACACAAAAAGAAAAGAAAAGTAAGGATTAAAATGATCCTAAAAAAAAGAGAGAAAAATCAAAAGAAAAAAAAAAGAAAAAATCTAAGTGAGGAGAAGCTTGAGGAAATGCCTAATAAAAAATTGGCTTCATTTAAATCAACTTAACGAAAAGGATTTCATTTAAATTAGTCACTTGTATTTTTAAAATTTGTTGAGAAACTTAAGACCACGAGGGCTAAGATTTCTCTAACTAGTGAGTGTCACATTTTACTTTGGAAAGAGCCATTGAGATCTGTTGACCAAATTTTTGGTTCAGGTTTAGTTTTTCTTCTTTAGTAGCCTACGGTCTAACCATAGGACTTTTCCTGTTGACTATTCCTAGAAAACTAGACATGGAACCCTCACCACTAGAATTTTGAAAACCCTTCTCTTCTCAACTTGAAGTTCCACATATTGGTCATAACCTCTAAATACTTAGTACAAACTCTTCTCCACTCAACTTGAAGTTCCACATATTGGTCCTAACCTCTAGCATTTAGTAGGTGTCTGGTTCACTCAACTCGAACTTCCACATATTGCTCTCAACCTGTAAATACTTAGTAGGTGGAGTCACTGTGGGGGAAACTCAGGATGAGTCACCCTTAGGATTGCTGGACCTTAAGGTTGACCCTGGGTGTTGGTCTGGAGCTAAGGCATTCACTACACTCACTACACTCATCTACACTCACAATCACTCACAACCCTGAACTCAAATTTCTAGCATAAATCACTTGATCTTTTGGGATACTCATGTAGATGGTCCCCTAAACCTACTAGCCCTAGGGCTATGGTTTGGCTAAGACCACTATGTAGAGGACCCAAAATGGGGTTTCCTTTGGTCCATGGCTTATTGGTGATGATTAGTACCTCAAATCTACCAAAATACCCATCTTGGCCTTTTACCCCTAAAACACCCCCTAATTACCAAAATACCCCTCTTAGGCTCAAAATCCTAAAAATTCCAAAAATTCCCATAAAATCCCAATAAATTTTAAATATTCCTAATTTCATTTCTCTCAACTACCCCATGACCCAATTTGGCCAATTTAACCATCTTTAACCGAAATCCCCAAATTACCCTTTAAAGACTCAAATTTCCCCAAATCCAACTCAAATGTCCATCAATTTGATCTTAATTGGCCCTAATTCCAATCCTAAACTCAAATTCACTTTTGATATGACCAAAATAAACCAAATCCTAGCTCAATTGGTCCATGATTTGAGCCCAATTTTGATTTGGGTCAAAACCCCATTTTTGACCATATGACCTAATCTCACCAAATTGAACTCATAGCCTAGTAAATTGGCCTCAATTAATGTTGAAAAATCTTTATGAAATTCCCATAAATCAGAATCAACCATAAATTGGCATTGGTGAAGCCTCAAATCTATTTGATTTTGGCCTAAATCCAAAATTCCCAAATTTAGCCCCAATTGATAATTCACTATATTTCACCCAATTGATTGCCTTAACCTCCAAATTGGCATCCAATTCATGTTGGAAACTCTTCCGGTCCTTTTTGACCATTTACAATAATCAATTTGGACTTAGCCCAAGGCTAACCCAAGCTAGACCCAAGCCCCCAACATGACCAAATTGATTAAAGTTCAAAATTCCCTCAAATTGACCCTTCAATTGAACTGCCCAACATGACCAAATTGATTAAAGTTCAAAATTCCCTCAAATGACCTTTCAATTTAACTCAACCATGACCAAATTGATTAAAGTTCAAAATTCCTTCAAATTGACCTTTCAATTGAACTCAAACATTTAAAATAATCAATTTGGACTTAGCCCAAGGCTAACCCAAGCTAGACCTAAGCCTAGCCCATTGACCATTAAAAATAATCAATTTGGACTTAGCCCAAGGCTAACCCAAGCTAGACCCAAGCCTAGCTCAACATGAAAACTCTTCATGAGGTCCCTATTGACAATTTACAATAATCAATTTGGACTTAGCCCAAGGCTAACCCAAGCTAGACCCAAGCCTAGCTCAACATGAAAAATGATTAAAGTTCAGAATTCCTTCAAATTGACCCTTCAATTGAACTCAAAAACACTTACATCCTTCACCAAAGTTGTTCCTTATGATCATATACACCAAATTCAACAATTATTTGGGCTAATTGACATGGCTAACCTAGACCAAACCCAAGTTTTGGTCATTTCCACCCACTTGGACCCATACACTAAATGTGACTTAACCACCTTAAAGCCACAAAATTAACTCCACCACAACCATTAGTTGGACTTAATGACCAGTCCAAACACCATGAAATCACCTAAATCAAGCGAAGGACAAAATGTCCCCCAATTTAAGGGATCTTATTTCAAAAAATGCACATGCTTAAGATATCTTTACCAAATCAAAACACATTTGCATTAAATTACTGTGATGGATTCCTTTGGGTTCCCTGAGCTCCTAGCCACCTTCCTCTAGCTAGCCTCCTAGCCTAGTGGCTGGAAAAGCCCAAAACCGAGAGCCACTTCCATGGCACATCACACAAATCAAACCTAGAGGTCAGCTCATCCAAATCAAACTATGGAGCTCCTCTCCCCTCCACCTAAGCACCACAATGCACCCAAACTTATGCCCTGAGAGCCACCCCATGGCCATTTTAAAATCACCTCCCACGACCATGGGAGGTGTGCTGAAATTTTCTCAGAGAGGCTTCTCCAAACTTCACACAGGAACTCACCTCCACGGCCATGGGAGGTGTGCTAAAAATTTTCTCAGAGAGAGCTTCCCAAATCACTCACAGAGCTTCTTTGAGACCTCCACGTGCCATGGGAGGTGTGTTGAAATTTCCTTAGAGAGGCCTCTCCAAACTTCACACAGAGCTTCCATCAGTGCATTCTAACCATTTTCGCTCACCCATTCCCATTGTCGGAGCTCAATTTTGAGCTCAAAACTCTGCCAGAAACTAGGACAGAACCCAATACACCCCAACAGTCCACCAAACTCAAATTAACTTCACCCACACCTTCACAATAGTGAATGAAACTAAATCCCCATTAAATCCCTCTTCCACAGAGCCTCTACCATAGCTCTAGAGCAACACCTAAAATCGAGCTTGGTCGAATTCAAACCTAAACTTTACACCAAGACCAGGGACTCAATCCCTAGCCTTCTTGGACCCCGACGAACGTGCCGAGCATCTCTGATCGAAGCCTCCCTTCTCAAACCAAATGCATAAAACTCCTCCTCCTCCCGAGCTTATTTTGATTCTCCATTTAGTTAAGCTTGATTTCATAGTACCTTAGCCATATGGATGTGTTTGTTTCACTTAGACGAGCTCATAGGATCAAACCCGAAGTGATTTGGTTGAGTCTAGGCCGAGATCTTAAGGTTTTACTGTGGACGGGCACGAGATCATTCTATCGGGGATGATGACGGGGAGCCGTTCGATCAAGCGTGTATCAAATGAACGGAGGAGATTAGGTCGAACAACACTTTGGGACATAAACAGCAGGCCGAGTCAGCAAGTTATGTGGACGGCGGCGTCCAACTAGAGTGCACCACGCATGCCCTCGGAGCTGCCTAGGATCTAGTCAGCACACGCTGTTTCAATAGATAAATAGGTTTTTTTTTCCTACTTATTTAATAACCCTTAACTTAGAAAATACATAACTTTGTGTAGAAAAATCACAAAAGGAAAATAAAAATACCCTCTTCTCAGTGAACAGAGGAGAATAATGTGTAATAATTTTCAAGTCCATTTGATGCATAAAATATTTTTAATTAAATAAACACTATTTGGAATCATTTGATTCTCCATGCATATTGACACATCACCTTGGCTTGAAATTTTAACATGTTGTAGCCTCTGTCAGGGGAAGTATTCTATGTTTTTTCCAAAGTTAGAGAAGGTCCCTATACAGAGACCCATATTTTTCAAGTTATTTCACATCATTTCCTTAAAATAATCATGAAAATTAGCATATTGGTTATTATATCCCAAGAAAATTTTGGAAGGTCCACCATGACCAGAGAAACTTTTGAAAATAATTTCATGGGACAAGTCATTTAAAACATCCTTAAATTTTCCAAATACTAAATCACTAAGATGATTAATTTTGGAAAATACAAAGATTTAAATGACTTGATTTTTGATCTCCACTATGATTTATGATCCAGAGAACTCATCATAAAATCACAAACATTTAAATGACTTGCTTTTTAATCTCCACTGTGATTTATGATCCAGAGAACTCATCATAAAAGTTTCAAAATATTTTGAGTCAATTTGATAACTTAAATTGATTTTTAAAGATAAATACCACTCTTAACACTTAAATGATTTTTTAAAAATCAAAATATAACTCAAAAAATCAATAACTTAAATTGATTTTTAAAGACAAATACCACTCTTAACATTTAAATGATTTTTAAAAATCAGATAACTATTTTTAAAGATAAATATCACTCTTAACACTTAAATGATTTTTTAAGAATATTGAAATATAACTCAAAAAATTATTGAACTTAGTTTTTTGAGTTCTCTATGATCAGGCGTATTTTCTAAAAATAAAATGATATTTAAGATAAAAATTTGATTTTTAGCCTATTCTAAGTATTTAATAATTTAAAATTCATAAAAATCACAAAAATAATAAAACTCATGGAAATGTTCTAAATTGCTTCCTAATTCATAAAAACATAAAAATAATAAAGCTTATGGAAAGGTTCTAAATTGTTTCTTAATCACTTATGAACAATTAGAATATTTTTCCTGATTTTCTAAATAAAGATATTGAATTTCAAAGCTTAAATTTTTTTTAAAAGGCTAAAAATGAGTTTTCGCTAAAATAATTCCAATAAATTAAGGAAAAATAAAAAAAAATATAAATTTACTTTTTTGAGTTCTTTGACCTTAGAGAGATTTTCCAAAAATACAAAACTTAATTTTCATCACTTAATATTTTATTTTTATTAAAAAACCCAGAACTTAAAATAATTCTAAAAAATCACCGAGAATTCAAAAAATTGTGAAATTTGATCCAAAGACTCCTCTGGACTAGTTATACCTCTAGTAAAAATTTCAATGGATTATAATTTACCTTGGTCAAGTTAGGAATTTTCTTTGAAAAATGCTATTTTTGCATTAAAATAATTATATAAATTGAATTAATTTTTTAAAAAATCACATTTTCTCCTCTCATGTTTCAATTGACCCATGAATGAGGTAGGATAAGAACTTCAAGGTCATTTGAATTGAATTTGACAAATTATGAGGTGTTAGAGCCTTATGGGTAAATGTGTAATTTTGGAAATTTTGCCTTAATTAACATTTAGGCTTAATTCAAGGAGTGAAAATGGGTAACTTCTAATCTTAATCAATTTATTTGAAACCAATCTCACTTTCTCAATTAAGATTAATAAATTTTTAAATTATTAAAATTTGAAAGTTTATTAAAATTAAATGATCCTGGACTTAAAGGTATGACTTTTGAAGCCAATAATTAATCAATTTAAGACCCATATCTTGATTTTCAAATAGAATCCAAATCATGAATCAAGACCACCTAAGGCTTAACCATTTTCAAAACTAATTAAGACACTCAACTAGGTCTTAAGGGCTTAGTGGTGACTTAGGCTAAATCAAAAATTGATTAAACAAAGATTAGAGAAATAAACATAATCAAACATCTTTGAAACACCACTAAGCCCAATTAGGATTAAAATTTGGCTAAGTGTTCAAATTACACTAACTTGCCTCTTTAAGGGTCTTCACCCACATAATTTT
>JXCR01132288.1:183642-202008 GCA_002079205.1 Phalaenopsis hybrid cultivar
CTTAGACTTAAACAACAAAGCCATAGGACTTTGAGGTTGCTTGCTTATGCAACATAAATCCTCACCTTATCTTTAGTCCTTTGCATAGCCCTGCTATACAATATAAGCCCTAACTCGTCTTAGGATTCCGAGGTTGTCATTTGTCACGACCTAAACCCTCACATCTAAAAGATATTTGTGTGATCATTTCAGAGAATGTAAGCCCTAACTAATAAAATTGGCAGGATGAAACAGCTAAATATTTCTCCTCAAAACTAAAGCCAAACATTAGGATAACTTGGGAAGTCACCGAGGTTCTTCTCTGGATCCATGACATCCCCCAGTTCTTCTTCCTTTGGATTCTACAATAAAGTGTTCCAAATTTGAATCAATCCCTTTTCACACCTCTATATCCAATTTCGTTGAAGATTCCCACCCTTTGAAATTCCTTGAAGATAATTTTTCTTGATTTTTATCGAGTGTCTTCTTAAGTTTCTTTGGTCATTTAAGATGTAATTAACTATAGGGGCTTGCCTTTATAGGAAGCATGTCCGAACCTAGCTTAATACAAACCCTATTTAATCCTTTATATTAAATAAGGGAACTTGTCGGCAAATACAAAGGTTTCGCAGACCAAACGAACGTCATACTTTCCTTAGTTTATTTGATCGAGCCTCATCCTCAATTCTTGTGTTTATCTTTTGGGATAGATACAAAATTTGAGGTACAGTGCTCTTTCATTTTAAACTATAAAAAATATGGGGTCAATTTGATTTCATACTTCAATGTCCTTCCGAAGCGGGCGACAGGATTTTGATTCCAGCGACCAACAGCTTCTTACATGCAACCCCACAAACCAACCCAAAATATTGCCGACAAGATCATCCAAGGGGAATGCAAATAGATAGGGAGATAAGATTTGATAGGCATTAAATTGAGGTTTCTAGGGTGATAAGCTAGATTTTTTATCAAATTGGTCTAGAAATTGGAACTAAGGGTCACTGGTAGATCCTATAGGGAGGGCATAGTGGGTAATGTAGGAGTTAGAAAGTTGAACCTACCAAGTACTACTATACATGCCAACACCAACTTTAGATTAGCGAATAATCTTTATTTTCGAAAGCGGTAAGGAATAGGTACTCCTATTTATCACAATATCACATTTAATCTTCTAAACAATTGAAATCCTACACTGATTATAAATTATTTCCAAGGAGAAAGTCTCTTTTTATATATATATCTTCAATTTTATAAAACTATGCATTTTTTTTTAACTTGCATTTGTAGGAATTAGGAAACCTTTTTTTTATTTCATAAACTGCATTAACAATTTTATGCAATTATAAGTATAATTGCGTAGTTCCCCTAGTGAGAAAACTATTAATCAAAATTTAATATATTATATTTATTCTCAGTAGTCACTTTATATAAATTGGGACAAGATTTTGGCCTTATTCAGAACACAAATATGTGCTTTTTCCGGTACGGGCAGTTCGAAGTGAAATATTTTTTTTTCCAGGGTATCAGAGGTGTCCTATCGTATGTGATATTAGCTCTACAGGTTGATAAATTATAGAGATATGGAACTGATGTATTTCTTGCTTATGAAAAAAATGGGAGTAAAGTCACTATGGCTATTGAGGAGATTTTTGTGGTAAAAGATTTTTTAGGTGTTTTTCTTGAAGAATTGGTGAGTTCGCCTCTAGAAAGAGATATTGAGTTTTATATTAAGGTTGAACCTGGTACATCTCATATTACGAAGGCTCCTCATAGAATGACACCTAAAGAGGAATTGAAAGTATAGTTGAATGAGTTGTTTGATAAAGATTTTATCTGACCCCACCGTATCTCCTTTGGGTGCATCTGTGTTATTTGTAAGAAAGATGGATGTTTCCATGCACATGTGCTTTGATTATAGAGAGTTAAATAAATAAACCATTAAAAACTAGCATCCATTGCCTATGTTTAAAATTTTTTTTGACCAAATTGAAGGTGCATCTATGTTTTCAAAAATGGATTTGAGATACAAGTATCATCAGTTGAGGGTGAAGGACTAAGATGTAGCGAAGACAACTTTTAATATTTGGTATTGCTATCATGAATTTTTTGTCATGCGTTTAGCATATTTATATTAGTTTTTTATTGTCCTTACTGATGATATTTTGGTGTATTCCATATCTGAAGATGATCATGCACTTCATTTGACATTGGTGTTGGAGACATTGAGACAATTGTAACTATATAGTAAAATCTAGAAGTGTCAATTTATGTTTAAATCCATCTCTTTTTTGGGCCATGTGTTTAGAAGCAATGGCATTTTTTTTTTATCCCCAAAAGGCGTAAGCAGTTGTTGATTGGCCAAGAACAACTACTGTGTCTGAAGTTCATAGCCTTCTTAGCATGTTACGACAATATACAAAGTTTATTAGGGGTTCTTATAAATATATCATTTCCTCTCATAAGATTGACTCAGAGATAGTTCCTTTTGATTGAACACCTTAGTGTGAAAGTAGTTTACAAAAGTTAAAGAATTGCTTGTTGCCGACATTTATTCTGAAAAATTCCAACTAGTGCTAAGGGTTTGCAAGCGTTCACTAATGCTTTTTTTTATTTAATTGAGATTTGTATTCTAGTTTAGTGAGAGAGTTAATATGAGAGAGTAGTCTGCTTATGCTTCCACATAGTTGAAGTGGCGTAGAAAATTTTTTTCTGCACATGATTTGAAGTGGTAACTATGTATTTATTTTGAAGATCTGGAGGCATTATTTATATGGAGTGAGATGTGAGATTCATATAGATCATCAAAGCATTAAGTACATTTTCACATAAGAGATGAATTGAGATAGAGGAGGTGGTTGGAGCTCATTATGGATTTTGATCTTGGTATTATATATCAACTTAGTAAGGTAAATGTTGTAACGTGATGCTTTGAGTAGAAACTTTATTGGTGTAGTAGTGATGCACCTAAAAATTACCTATTTTTAGAGTACATTTTATGCTCATTTTATGCAAACTTTTAATGATATTATACTTTAAAGTAAGGTATTTTGTATATTTTTGTCTTTAGTTACAAGAAATGGACTTTTGGCAAAAATGAAGCAAAAATGATGCAATTTGGAGTAATAACAAGCAAGAAAGAAAATTGTGACCTGACACATTTTGAAATGTCTTTTTATGCTCAATTTTATTTTCATTTCTCACATATTTTTGAATGAAATTACACTTTAAAGAAAGGTTTTTTTCATGCTTATCTTGTAGGTATATTTTTAGGAGCAAAACACAACTGAAATGGGACGAAACGGAGCTTAAACGAAGCGAAATGGAGTGAATCAATGGAGTTGATGTAAGGTGGTGCTAAAGGCACCAGATTTGGTGCCAAAGGCACCATAATCTAGGTAACAGGGGCCAAAGGTGCCAAAACCTAGAGAACATGTTCTAGAGGCACTAGAAACCGGCACTGGAGGCACTAGAGATTGTTATGAACTGATTTTTGTATGTTTTTGACTACTTTGAAATGTTCTAGAAGGCTCTAAGTGAAACAAACGCCGCATGGAGTGCTTCAATGAATTTAGACACTTGGGAATGGCTTTTGAATGAAGATATATGTCTCTTGGATGGAGAGGTTTGTCACTTAGAATGAGAAAATGTGTCTTTTGGGAAAAACAAGGAATTTTGTGCCTATTTAAAATTAGAGGGGTTGGGTCCTCTCATGGTGTGTGTGTGGGTGTGTGTGTTATGAAAAATGAGAAGAATGCTTAGAGATTGATACAGGTAGATTTAGTGTGTTAGTTTTGCAAATATTCTTCAATATTACAAAATACACACAACAGATAGAATAACAATTATGCAAATTAATCCCAATAAAATACTTTAATTAAAATAGCTTTAAATTTTAATAATTTTTAAACTGACAAATCCCCTTTAAAAGTAATGTAAGTACACGTATCGCTCAAGTAATAAAAGGCTCTAATGGAGTCGTAGATATCGATCCTACATGGAAGTTGGAAATGCCTTTAAATAAGTTCCTAAGATTATAATCTAAAGTACTATTTTAAAAATATAAAAGGTAATGTACGAAGTTTGAATATTAAGTAACAAGTGAATGCTAATTAAAATGCAGTCAAAGAATAAAGTGAACTAAACTAAATGATACACTTTAAAAGGTAAAATTAAAAAAAATTAAAACTAAGATGTTGTGATTGAAAGTTCAAATTTAAGAAAGCATCCTTCCCCTTTACAATGAGTATATGGTTTGTGAAGAAATTAAAATCATTTAAAAATATACATGTAAATTATTTTGTGTCAAATAGGAGCAATCCTATTCTTTACCCTCTTTTGAGTGCATAAAGAGCAATGACTAATCCAGAGTTTGGTCACTAATTTTGTGGTTAGGTTAGGAGGATACTGACTGCCACTCCAGAATTCTCTCTACTCCTCCACTGAAGGCTAACAATCTCACATCGGTTTCTAATCAACTGGGCCAAATTGGGGATGTTAATCTGTCTCCTTAACATCTCTAAGTTTGCATCCAACAAAGTATATTTCCTTATTTATTTGCACCCAATTCCATGGATGAATTACTCTCCCACGAAATTAAATGTGATTGCCCCCATGTTGTAGAAATCATAAACCTTTGATAACATATGTTTCTAAACACATGTTAACATTTCAATTGGGCAGTCAAAAAGTATATGAGGATCGGAGTTCAAATTATCACAAATTATTTACATTTAAAACCATATAAAACAAAACCAATTCTTCACAAAACCCTATCTTCAAATTAGGGAGAAGGATAAAAAGACTACTCAGAATTCATGAGAAGGATACGACAAAACATGGATTTCATATATAAAAATAAGTTTATAAAATAAAAATAAAAACCACAAATTTTCTCACAATCTTTCCTAAACAAACCACTAGAAGTTCTCTCTAAGACTTTCTCTCTTTACAAGCACCCTCAATTCTTTATTAGAAGTGTAATGAAGAAGTAATCTCTCAACTTCTTTCTCCTCTTACAATCCATTAAGAAAATCTCCAAGCCCTTGACTTTCTCTCTCTCTCTCTCTTTCTCTCTCTAACTCTTCTTCATGCCACACACCTCACGTAGCTCATGCCAAAACTTCTCTCTTCTTTAAGCCCTAGACTTCCCTCTAAAATGAATTCAAAATTTCCCCCCAAAACTCTACCAAAAGTCAAATCTTTTGAATCCATTGATCCAAGAGACATATCACTTTATAAAAGAACCTTCCAAAGTGTTTAGATACATTGAATTACTCCAACGAGTGTTTAAAATAGGAGTACCTTTGAAAATTCACACAAAACTTATCTTGAACCATCTTAATCCACAAAAAGTCATCCCCGATGCATCTGGCGCAAAATTCAGGGCATCATGCACCAACTCTCTATCAAATGGCACGTTTAGCACCAATTTGGCGCATCATGTGCTAGTCTACTAAAGCTCACGCTGTTTTGGGTTTTCGGGCATCTGGCATCGATCTGATGCATCTGGCATCACTTTGACCCATTTGGCACCAATCTGACACATCATGCACCAGAATTCGAAACTTCGCTATTTTTGGCTCCAAATTTCATTATTTTTGATACTTTTGCTCTAAATGCCTAAAATTAATATACCTTCAAAAATAAAATGAAAATACCATTCCTTAAAGTGCAATATTAACAAAAATAAACATAAAATATATACTTAAAATAACATATTATTTTGGAGTATCAAAATCTGTCAAACTTAAATGTTACTTGTTCTCAATTGACACTTTTATTACATAAGAGTATATGATTGAGGATAGAGACTAACGTATAACTTCCATACTCTAGTTCAATAAATAAAATAAAAAAATTTAAGAAAAACCTTTAATAACTTAGATTCAAATTCTAAGTCTAAAGTTACTTAGTAGTCAATTTTAAGATTTTTGAATCTCTATTTATTTCAAGAGGAATTGCAATTTGTCATATCAAGGACATTTAGAATATTCATATAAAAAAGAACTTCAGGAAAAATTTACTAATAATGATACTAATAATCTAATATAAGTTTATAAAATATAATAAAGTTTTTTCCTTAAGTTGATTCAAGTAAAGCCAATTTTTTATTAGGTGTTTCCTCAAGCTTCTCCTCACATATTTTTATTTTCTTTTCTTTTCTCTTCTTTTCTTTTTTGATCTTTTGAATCCTTTTTTTCTTTTTCTTTTTAGAGAGATGATTACTATATCTAGATAGCCTTTAATAGTTTTGAACTTCACTATCCTCTTTTTAAAGTTAAAAATCCTTACCTTTCTTCAAATTATAAATTCATAATTGTTTATGATTTCAAAAAGTTGCATTCTTTTCTTCTTACTTGAATCTGTAAAATTCTTAATATTTCAAAATACAATTTCCTTTACTTTAAATAGAAAAACTTAGTCTTATCTTATCATACCAAATATCTTTAACTTTAGAATTGACATTCATTAATAAAAAATTTTACCTAAATTTATCATAATAGTCATAAACTAAAGTATAGTAATTTAAAGTTTAATCTTAATATCCCACTTCATGTTAAATTAATTTTAAAAATATTGTTACTTAAGGAAAAATAAAATTTAGTTTACTTCTTTTTAAAAGAAGTTTTCATTCCCTCTAAACTTAAGTTTTTAAGTTTTTTTAAAAATATTTTAAAACAAAATTTAGTTGGTGAAATAAAACAGTAAATGCATGAAAATAAAAACTAACATGTAGATGATTTCTGACTATGAAACTGGGCTCTGGTATACTACAGGAACTAAGTTTAAAAATACATACAGGCTTTAAAGCATTAAATGGGACATAATACATTCTAAAAATTTTGCTGAGATTTAAAACAAAAATAAAAATTGAAAACACTGGGAATGCAGAAAAAGTGAAAATCTATTATTACTATTACAATTTTAGGTCCTCAACAGTCAAAATAAAAGTTTTTACTACTACAGTTTTAAATGCCAACCAAATAAAATCCAAACAACATACAAACAAACAATCAACAACATAAAACAAATAAACTAACTTCAGAAAATATCAATCTTCATCACCTTCCTCATCATCATGTACTTCTTCTTCTTCATCATCATGAATAGGAGCATATGGAGTATAGTTGGGGCAAGTAGAAAATTCCACATTGTATTCACCCCTAAGATACCTCACCATAACATCCTCAAAAGCTATATAATGTTGAACTTTCCTCTACTAATACTCATCATCATAAGAATTTCTTGCTCCAATCTTTCCAATCTAATTTTGAATATTTATTATATCCAATTGTTGAATCCTGAGTTGGTCCATAATGTTTTCTAATGATGCAGGGTGAGAAGTAGATGCCCCTGTAGCTGATGTGGAGAGTCTATTGCTTCTTCCACCTTTAGATTCAACAAATGATTCAACTCTCTGAATCATATGCTTCCCAATAGAATTTTGTTGTTGTAATCTTTCTTCATTTCTATGGGACTCTACTCTTGATTGTTCAAAAAGAGTGAAAATCAAGGCAATGTAACCCAAACCACTAGTTGTAGAGCTCTTACCTAAGCTCCATGCATGATGAACTATAAGAGCACCAAGATCTATTTCTTTAATTTTCTGAATGAAATAGTTCACTATAGCTCTATCCTTTGTTACATTGGCAAGATGATTTGTTGGTAGTAATCTAGCATAAATGAAGTGGTGTCATACCTTTGACTAACTAGTCGACATAAAAGTGGAGAAGTTAACTATCTTATTAATTTTAATCCTCCATTCTCCTTTTCCATTAGTCACGAAGGCAATCACTTCATCCAGTGATGAAATAGTCATGAAAAATGTAGCATATTCATAAAAAAATTCATTCATCAGCCCATAAAAAACATTGATTATTTCGGCAGTAAATTCAACTTGCTTACCTCTCACGGGAATGTGATCATCATTAGTAAATCTCAAGTTGGCATAAAACTCCTGAATCATTGGTATAATTGCTACTGGAGTGAAGTAGAAAAGTCTTTCCCAATTTCTAGCAAGAATCAACAACTTGATCTCACCACCCGGGTTAGCAAATGCTCGTTCCTGGATCAATCTTCTCGATTCTATTTGAGTGTTATTGTTGTGTTGGGCCGTCAAATTAACAAACCTTCTTGCATCAAAATCATCTATCCTTCCTCTCTTTATTTGTGGATCCATTTGAATTTCTACCAAAATCCAAAAAAACTTCAAATAAATTACAAAATAAAAAACCTAACTCCCCTAGGACGATTATTTGGTAAGAAACATTTCACCATGAGTTTTCTTCAAGCTTTTTCATAAAAACTCGCAATTTTTGGATTTCCATAATGTAGGAAAAATCCATGGTGAAAATAAAAAATTTCTAGGTTAAAGTGAAGCTCTTACCAAGAGAAGATGAAATCTATGATTTTTAGCCTCCAAAATCTTTTCTATCACGCCCAATGTGAAGCCATAGGTCAAGTTTTAGAGGTAGGAGATGACCCAAGCAGTAAAACTAGAGTTTCACTATGTAATTTTGCAGTTTTTTAGGCAATCTGGTGTTTTTGAGATTTTCGCTCATCATGCACCAATTCTCTATAATCCAGCGCATCATGCGCCAATCTGGCGCATCATGCACTAACGCTTTAATTTCTCAAGATCTCATTTTCTATGAAAATCTACTCTGTACCGCTTTAGTTCTACCTCTAATTAACTCAAATGAACCCTTATAAGCAAAAATAAACATTACTCTAACATCCATCTTTCACAAACAACACAAAACTTACTTTTATATATAAAATCTGTGATATTAGAAACAAACATTTATCAAGCCAAAAAAACATCTAATTCTGTGTTTAAAGCAAACCAAAACATCCTAACACTAAAATCTAAATATCAAAATTCCAAACACAAACATTGATATAATTTAAAAATAAAAGTAAATGCAATCCAACACAACAAACAACTAAAATAAGAAATACTAAATAAAAGTTTCGTGCATAGATTAAGTTCAAACGTCTTCTTCACTCTCATCCTCCTGGATATCTTCCATAGATTGGTAGTGCACATTCAAGTTGTAAAAGAGTTGATAAGGAAACTCATTAGTCAAATCCTCACCAATCAAAGCTTGTTTCTTGAGCATACGTACTAAGCCATCTTCAATACGACCAATATGCTGAAAAATTTCTTTAAGTCTCCAATCCAAGTGACCCAACATTTTAAAAATATTCCCAATTGCATGCATAATTTTCCTCTTTTACTAGTTTCTTGACCCTTTTTAAAAGTGCATTAGAATTGAAGTAAGGCTGATTGGTGTTGAATTATGCGATCTCTGATCAATCAGTACATTCATATTATTTTCATCTTCCATTCTAATACAGTTGCAATAGACTTCTGGATCCATCAGCATCCAAGGATGAAGTACTTTTTCCCCACTCTCATAAGGTACTTGCGATTGAATGCATAGTAGGAAATTAGTGGATGGATATCCAAGTCCAGTTGTAGACCCACAATCAAACCTAAAATCGATTTCACTATGATTGCTCCAATATTAATAGGTTTTCCGATTTGAATACAACAATTTAAAATAGCACCCTTCATAGTTACCTTACTGATTTTTATAGTAGGCAGTAATTTTGATGCAATAAACAAGTGTCATGCTATAGAAATAGGGTTTAACAACAATAAAGAAAAACTTACATTCTCATCATCTCGTGCCTAACAATTTGCATCTTCATCCGTAAGGTACCGATAGAGTTCATTCATATTTTCTCTTGTGGGGGAAAAATTTGCACAATCGCAGATAGACACATTTTCAATCATAAAAATCTCTTTTATTCTTGAAGGAGTAAATTGCACAAACCTGCCTCGCACATAGATAATTCCTTAGTTGGTTCCATGTAGATTTGTATAAAATTTTTTCACCATAAGGAAGACTACAATGGTAGTAGTGTAACAAAGCACTTCCCAATGTCTCTGAAAAATAAGCTCTTCAACTCGAGTATTCAGTGTATTGAATCTTCTATTTACAAACCCCTTTCTTTTGTTAACCTCTTCTTCAATAGAAAATGATCATGCAACTTTTGAGCATCAAAACTGATGAACTTTCTCTAGTTGAAAATCTCAAATCTAGCATAATTTTTAGAGTGGGCCGCTATTAGAAGTGAAATTTAATCACTCCTCCCACGTTTTCCCCTATAAAATGGACTTTGGATTCAATTTCTTGGATTTTTAAAGTGAAGAACACACCAAAAACCGATTCTGGCACATCTTGCGCCAAATCTCTAGAATTCAACACATCATAGGCCAACCTGGCGCATCATGCTTCAGTTCCAAAAATTCGCATTTTTGATTTTGATAAAAAATTCTCAATTCTTTCATAAAATTAGGTAAATAAAGATGTTTTTAAATTGTTTTCTTAAATTCATGGACTCTATGAAAACATAAATAAAAATATATGTAAAATATTCCAAACATAAACTCAAAAAACAAAATAAACAATGATAAGAATGGATTGCCTCCCACAAAGCTTTTGGTTTAATGTCGTTAGCACGACATTTCTAGTTTTTATCCTAGGTGACCCGTCATTATAATTTCTTTAGAAACTGGTCTTTGATGATCAAAATATGATTTCACTCTGTGCCCATTAACTTTAAATATCCTCTAGTCTTAGGATCTTCAATTTTAATAGCTCCATAGGGATAGACTTTTACAACTTCGAATGACCCTTTCCACATAGATTTCATTTTTTAAGAAAATAATTTCAATCTTGTATTGTATAATAAAACTTCTTATTCAGGTTTAAACTCCTTTTTAGTTAGCTTCCAATCATGCCATTATTTCACTCTTTCCTTATAAATCCTAGCAATTTCAATTGCAATAATTTTTTCACACCAGCGTCTTTCAAATTGAAGTTGAATTCCTTAATATCCCAATAAGCTTTAAGCTCTAATTCTATTGGCAAGTGAAAAGTCTTCCAAAAAATTAACCTATAAGGGGACATACCTATAAGTGTCTTATAAGCTATCTTGTATGTCCATAATGCAGTATTGAATCTGGTAGAAGAATCCATCTTACTAGGATTCACACTTTTTTCAAAAAGTCTCTTAATTTCATGATTAGATACTTAAACTAAACCACTAGTCTCGGGATGATAAGCAATTGCAATTTTAAGCATTACATTATATTTTTCAACCAATCTTGCAATTGTAACAGTTCTAAAATTAGATCCTCCATTGGTAATGATTATTCTGGACATTGCATATCTTCTAAAAATATCTTTAATTAAATATTTTGTAACACTCTAAGCATCACATCAAGGTAAAACGATTGCTTCATTCCATTTTGAAACATAATCCAATGCAATCAATATATATATATATATATATATATATATATATATATATATATNTATTTTGTTAATAAGTGTATTCATATCTTAGGAAATAATAGTATTTTTGAGTCCTACACAATTTTAGCTATCATAAATTAAGACAAATATTGGTATTGGAGGAAAATTTAGAATTGAATTGACAAAAAAAATATAAAACGTGAATTTGGACTCTAGCGCCAAAATGGGCACCAAATGGTCAAGTTGGATATTTTTGGTAGAATTGGGGTGCCAACCACCCTATATGAGCCATTAACCTCACTTTTGGTTGAGGTTTAATTTTTCCTCTTTAGTAGCCTAGGGTATAGTCATAAGACTTTCTTGTTGACTATTCCTAGAAAATTAGAAAATAAACTAGAAAAGGAACCCTCTTCTTTACTCAACTTGAAGCTCTACATATTGGTCCAACCTCTAGCACTTAGTAGGCGGGGTCATTATGGGGGAGTTCAAGCAGAGTTTCCATAGGAATATTTGACCTTAGGATTAACCCTGGGTGCTAATCTAGGGCTAAGGCACACTTTCATTCACTACACTCACCCTCACTCACAATCCCTCACAACCCTAAACCCAATATTTATTGACTTTGATTTCTTGAACTTTTGGGAGACTTATGTAGATGGTCTCCTAAACCCACTAGCTATATGATAGGGTTTAGCTAAGACCAGTACATAGATGACCCAAATGAGGATTCCATTAGTCCATGGCTCATATAGGGTGGTTGGCACCCCAATTCTACCAAAAATATCCAACTTGGCATTTTGCCCCAAAATCCCCCAAATTACCTAGATACCTACCAAAAAATATCCAACTTGGTCTTTTACCCCAAATTACCTAGATACCCTTAGAGCCCTAAATTTGACCAAAATTCCCAAATCCACCCAAAATATCAAAATTTGTCAAAAAATCATTTTAAACCTTTTCCAAAAACCCAATTACCCAAAACTACCTAAAAAATCCAAATTCACCAAAATACCCCCAAAATGGCCAAAATAACAAAAATACCCTTGGCACCCCAAACTTTCCCAAAACCTCCAAAATCACTCCAAATGTCTCCAAAACAAATTTTTACCCTTCAATTGAACCCAATTTGGCCAATTTGACCATTTTGACCAAAATCGCTAAATTACCTTTAAAGGCCCAATTCCCCCAAATTCACCTTAAATGTCCATCAATTTGGCCCAAATTTCCCTCAATCTCAATTATAAACTCAAATTCACCTTTCAAATGACCAATATAAACCAAATCCAAGCTTAATTGGCCAATGCTTTGAGCCCAATTTTGATCTAAGTTAAAACCCCAATTTTGGCCATACTACTTGGTTCCACCAAATTGAACCCCATAGCCTACTCAATTTCCCTCAATTTGAATCCTAAACTCTTCATAACATTCCTACACACCAAAATTGACCTTAAATTGGCCTTGGTGAAGCCTCAATTTCATTTAATTTTAATCCAAGTCCAAAAATTCTCAAATTTGCCCAAATTAGTCATACATCCAAATTCCACCAAATTGATTGCCCTAACCACAAAATTGACACCCAATTTATGTTGAAAACTCTTCATGATGTTCCTATAGACCATTCTAAACAATCAATTTGGACTTAGCTTAAACTAGACGCAAGTTTAGCCCAACATGCCCAAATTGACCAAAATTTCAAAATCCTTCAAATTGAACCCCCAATTGGACTCAAAGTCATTTCAATCCTTCACAAAAAATCTTCATCACAATCATCTACATAATGTTGATCAATAAATTGGGCTCAAAGTCATTTCTAGACTAACCCAAACCCAACTTTTGGCCATTTAGACCCACATTGAACCCATGCACCCAAATTGACTTAGCCATGTCAATTTGACCCAGGCAAGACCTCTATAGCCAATTTTTGGACTCTAGTGACCAAGCTAGACTCACTTAACCCACTCTAGATGAGCCATGGATCAAAAGTCCCCTAAATCAAGGGATTTTTCCTAAATTGCTTAAGCCAAATGGATCTTTGCCAAAACCCATCACCAGCCCAAATTAATTGTTGCGACAGATTCCTCTGGCTCACGTGACCTCCTAGCCACCTCCCCTGCCATGGCCAACCACCCGAGTAGCAGGAGGAGCCAAAATTGAGAGCCCTAAGCCAATTTTCAAACCCAATTTCACCCATCCAATGTGTCTAACTCTGATTGGTGTTTAACATCTTGAAGTTCTCCACCTAAGCTTCACATTGCACCCAAATGGAGGCCATGTTAGGCACCCTAAGCTATTTTATTTAAACCTCACCCCCATAGCCAAGAAGAGGAGAGCTGAAATTTTCTTAAGGAAACATTGCAAAATTGATCCCAGAGACTCTTTAAGACCTCCTTAGCTCAAACCCATCATTTCCCCCACTGATTCTCACTGTGGAAGCCCAATTTTGAGCTCAAATTTCTACTAAAAATTAGGACATTACTCTACACAGCTCCACACTCCACCAAAATCAAATTGCTTATGCACACATCATCCCCACAGTGAAAGAAGACAAAGCCCCATCAAAGCACCCTCATAGAGAGCCTCTACACTAGACTTTGATCAACACCCAAATTTGTCCTTGATCAAATTTGGGTCTAGACTTTTCACCACGATCAGAGGCCCAATCCCGAGCCTCTTTGGACCTCTATGAACGTGACGAGCACCTCTGGTTGAAGCTTCTATTCTAATAGCAAAGGTATTGAATTTCCCCTCTTCCCGAGCCTATTTTTATTCTCCATGTGATTAGGGTTAGTTTAGTGGCATGTTTACTGTATATATATGTATTAGGATCAAACCCGAGGTCATTTGGTTGAGAAATGAGTGAGATCTTAAGTTTTTAATGTGAACCGTTCACAGGTTTTGACTATCTAGGACGATGACGGGGAGTCATTTGATCGAGCGTGTATCAGATGGACGGACGAGATCGAGCCGGACAACACCTTCATACATGAACCGCGGGCCGAGTCAACGCTGAGCTGGATGGCAACACCGAACCAGAGGACGCCGCGTGGAGCTTTGGAGCCGCTGTAGGTTGACGTGACGCTGCGTGTTTGAATAGAAAAATAAGGATTTTTTCTATTTATTTAAATATCTATAACTTTGAAAAATTATATTTTGCATAGAAAAATTACAAAAATAAAGTAAAAATACCATAGTGCTTAGTGAACAGAGGAGAACAATGTGGAAATGGTTTGAAGATTATTTGATGTATATTTTATTTTTAATTAACTAAATACTGTTCTAAGTATTTTGATTCTCCATGCATTCAAGTATTTCACAATGGCTTGATATTTTGGCATGTTGTTGCCTCTATCAAGAGGGATATTCCCTGATTTTTTCAAAGTTAGAGGAGACCCCTAGACAGATATCTATATTTTTCAAGTTTATGTCTATCATTTGCATAAATTAATCATAATAATTAGCACGTTTCTTAAAAAAAATCCAAGAAAATTTTGGTGTTCAACGTGACTAGAGAACCCTAGGAAAATTTTTTCATGAGTCAAGTCATTAAGAACACACCTAATTTTCATAAAACTCTAAGATATAAATAAAATTAATTTGGGAAAAATAAACATCTAAATGACTTGATTTTGATTCTCTATTGTAATTTAAAGTTCAGAGGACTCCCCATAAAAAATTCAAAACTTTTGGAGTTCATTTGACAACCTAATCTGATTTTCTAAGTTAAATAACATTTTTGACACTAAAATAATTTTTAATAATTAAAATATAACTTTAAAAAATTATGAACTTGGTTTTGGGAGTTCTCTGTAATCAAAGGGATTTTCTAAAAATAAAATTATAATTAAAATAAAATTTTGATTTTTTAGCATATTTTGAGTATTTAAATAATAAAAAATTAACAAAAATCATAAAATTAATAAAATTCATGGAAATATTCTAAATTATTTCCTAAGAACATAAGAGTAATTGGAATATTTTTCCTAATTTTCTAAGTGAAGACATTGAGTTTTAAACCTTAAAAATAATTTTTAAAGGTTAAATAAGGATTTTTGTTAATTTTTCATTTAAATAATTCTAATTATTCAAACAAAAAATCATAAAAATGTAAAATTTGTTTCTCTTGGTTCTTTGATCTCAGAGAGATTTAATAAAAAGGAAAAAAACTTAATTTTCTACATTCAAAATATTTTATAATTAATTAATACTCTATAACTTAAAATAATTCTAATAATTCAAATAAAACTCAAAAAATCATAAAATCTGGTCTAAGTGGTTCTCTAGTCTAGTTCTACCTCCAGTAAAAATTTCAAGTGATTAGGCTTTGAATTGGTCAAGTTATTGAATTTTCTTTGAAAAATTGTAATTTTGCATGTAAATAATGATGTAAATTAAATTAAATTTTGAAAATTCACTTTTTCACCTCTGATGTCTTAATTGACTCTTGAATGAGATAAGATAAAAATTTCAAAGTCATTTGAATTAAATTTGATGAAGTATGAAGTGATAGAGCCTTAGGGGTAAAAGTGCAATTTTTGAAATTTAGGCCTAATTAACATTTAGGCTTAATTCAAGAAAGAAAAATGGGCAAACTTTGATCTTAATTAACATGTTCAAATGATTGAAATATAAAGAATTAATTGGTAGAAAGCAATTTCACTTTTCTTAATTAAAGGATAAATTTGCAATTTCCTAAATTTCTTAAATCATTAAGATTTGGAGGCCTATTAAATTAAATGATCCTAGACTTAGGGGTATGATTTTGAATGTTAATAACTCACTAAATTAATACCCCTATTTGGTGTTCAAATGACATTCAAACGTTTTGATGATGGATTACTACACTTAAAATTTAATTTCTTTAAAAAAAATTACTAATGTATCCACCAAGGTCTTCAGGGCTAAGTAGTGAGCTAGGCTAAATCAAATTATGGTAAATGAGAATTAGAAAATTGAAATTAACTTGAAATTAAAAACACTACAAGCCCAAGTTAAAGCTGAAATTGACTAAGTGTCTTAATAGCATTAACTTGCCCCTTTTAAAGGTGTTCACCCACATAATTCTCAAATTAAATGACAAATGATAAATACCCTACTCTTAAAGATAATTACAACATTGATATTCACTGAACACTAGAAGTATTTATAGGATGAATTATTAAGCAACATAATAAGTTTAAATGAGCTTGAGACTTTTCATAAGGCTGTGAGAGGGAAGCATGGACCTGCTTCTTCCTCCCGACCTTTTGGATACCTCAGAGGTCTACTAAACTTAGTATTTTTTGCTTGATGAAATCATCCTCAAATGAATTAATAGAGGCTCACCAAGATATGATATAGGATTTGGTAGATCACTGGAATCTTATTTCCCCGCTTTACATAAAATGCTTTTAACATATAAATGCTCTCACATGCATTTTGAGTTTCAGTTGGGGATGACGGGAAGACCATCCAGGTATGCTTTTATTTTACATACATTTCTAGTTTTCCATACTTTACTTTTCAGTACGTTACTATACTTACTCACCTGCATGTATGAACAAAAAAACACAAATCTGCATATTAAACAACGATGTCACCCTACATGAAAACCAAAACTGCTAGGATAGTCATCAACCAAAATCAAAACTAAAATCAACCAAGATAAAATTCACCGCCACAACATTCAAAATATAAAAACAACTCAAAATTTAATACAAACCCACAAAAACAACAATTGCAACTAAATTAAGACGTCTCTGTAACTCAAAATTTAATCATAAACATCATAAAATAATAATTGCAACTAAATTAAGATGTCTCTATCGGATGATCGGGAATCCCTTGGAGGAGGTAACCTATGGTTGCTAACGAGGCTTCCCACGATCTAAATGAAAGTATGGAACTCATTAAGTTGAGTTTAGTAAATTCATTTGGACTAAGTGAATCCAAAAGAAAATAGTGGTACCGGAATGAGGAAACCATATGTGCTAACCGGTGTTGCTCTAATCAACTTTAATATGCCCCATAACATTTAAAGAACTACAACCATAGGGACATCTACTTTGACATCATAACTTGACACGCTAGAAAAATTAAACTCGTCACGGTAAAGAGCTTGGAGCTAGCATGGTGGGCAGCACGACCATCTTCAATAGCAAAACACGTCTACATCAGTTAAACCAATTATCATTCCTTAGAATTAAACAACCAAGCCATAGGATTTCAAGTTTGTTTGCTTATGCAACATAAATCCTCACCTCATCTTTAGGCCTTTGTACAACTCTGTTGTACAATATAATCCCTAATTCGTCTTAGGATTCCGAGATTGTTGTTAATCAAGACCTAAATTCTCACAACTTCCACACTATTTGTGTGATCGTTTCACATAAATGTAAGCCCTAATTAATAAAATTGACAGAAGGAAACATTTAAAAATTTCTTCTTGAAACTAAAGCAAAACCATAGGATAGACTAGGAAGTCACCGAGGTTCTCCTCCAGATCTATGACATCCCCTAGTTCTTCCTCCTTTGGATTCTACAATAAATGTTCCAAATTTGAGTCATTCCCCTTTCACACCTCTTTGTCCGATCTCGTTGAAAAGTCATATTCCTTTGAACTCCTTGAAGATAATATTTCTTGATTTTTATCGAGGGTTTTCTTATGTGACTTTGGTTATCTAAAATGCAATTAACTATAGGGGCTTGCCCTTATGGGAAGCTTATTTGAACCCGACTTAAAATAAACCCTATTTAATTATTCATATTAAATTGGGAAAATTGTCGGCAAATAAAACGATTTCGCAGACCAAACAGATATCAAATATTTCTTAGTTTATTTGATCGAGTCTCATCCTCAAGTCTTGTGTTTATCCTTCAGGATAGATACATGGTTTGAGGTATATAGCTCTTTCATTTAAACTATGAAAAATATGGGGTCAGTTTGATTTCATATTTTTCTAAAACTTATAGATATATATATATATAGATATATATATATATCTATATATATATATATCTATAAGTTTTAGAAAAATATGAAATCAAACTGACCCCATATTTTTCATAGTTTAAATGAAAG
>JXCR01132288.1:202024-242758 GCA_002079205.1 Phalaenopsis hybrid cultivar
TATATATATATATATATATATATATATATATATATATATATGTATATATATATATATATATATATATATATATATATATATATATATATATTAAAATGTCCTTCCGAAACGGACGACGAGATTTCAATTCAGGTGACCGACAGCTTCCAACGGGCAACTCCTCAACTTTTTAATGCCGACACTAACTTACATAGAATTACTCAAGAAGTAGTCTTCGTTTGAGGTAAGGTTGTACCATTTACTCCGGCTCGAATTAATGATTTGTATATAATAGAAAACATTTCAATCTGTCATTATACAAATTTTATCCCAATAAGAGATATGATCCAAGAAGTATATAATTTTTTGAATGATAAAAATGATAATTGGAAAATTAGAGATTAGGGATACATTAGTTTCTCTGCTTCACTGCTTAACCCAATATCAAAACAATGACATTTCTTCATATATGCAAAATTACTCCTTACCATGAAGAGTAGTAGAGTTACAAGAGAAAGTGTCATTTTAAACTATTGCATTCAAATGGAAAAATCCATTGATGTGGGGTTAATTATTTTCAAATATGTTATGGGTATTATTATGAATGGGCCAATATATTGACCGGGGCATCCTTCCACAATTTTCCTACTTTGTAGTCAATCTCAAGTTCTATATGAAAGTTGGGAAAAAATTTTGTTGCCTTGGGAGCCCATGACTCCTATTGATTGAAATTATATATAGAATGAAAATGAAGCATTAGATGTTATTTTGGATTATTCATCACACGCTTCAACACCATTGATGCAACCAACAGTTGGAAGTTCAATGACTTTGGAGAAGAAAATGAAGAAAATAGAAAGAGAACTTTAGAGTATTACGAATGCAATAGGAAATATTAACTACCTTTTTGATCACCTAGATTGGAGAATGAAGGAGAACTTTGATCATACTGGGACAATTGAAGCAGGATTGGTGCAGATGTTCAAGAAAAATGGATGGATCGATGAAAATTTGACTGATCAATTGCCTCGTACCGACCCTTCTACAATTTGTATGTCCATTACCAGTCTATGGGAGATATTAGAGGAGGAGAAAGTACTGAAGATGAGGTATAATAATTGAAGAAGTTGGACTCTCTACTAATTTAAAATACTTATAAAATTGTGTGGATTTGATTTACTTTAATTTCCTTTAGAACTCTATTTGTGTGTATAGTTTTGTGTCAGCGTTCTAGTGTTGGGGCTTGATTTCGACACTAAATTATAATTTAGTTTGCTTTAAGGATGTGGAAGTGTGATTAAAAAAATATATTTGTAAAAAGTGTATTTTCATATACAAAAGTTAGTTTGATGTTGTTTGTGAAAATGCTTATTTGTGAATTATTTTTAGATGAAAATTAGTGTTCAAAAAGACTAAATAGACTTTGTAGTAAATTGAAAGAAAATTAAAATTTGAAAAAAAAAATCAAAATATGAATTTCTGGTGACTGGCACGGACCCAAACACCCTTAAAATACGTGATTTGCACAGTAAAACGTCATTTTTAACCTTTGAGTCACCTTCAACCTCCGGTGTTTGCACCTAGGGCTTGCTATTTCTCAAATTTGAGACGATTTTAAGGCAAATGAAGTTTGGATTTCATCCTCTCTAGGTAAGAGCTACACTTTCAACTCAAAATTTTTTATTTTCACTATGGATCTGTCTTACATTGTCGAGATCCAAAATTTTGAGATTTTTTTTGGAAGATTTTGAGAAAATCCTTTGGTGAAGAACTCTTACTTAATATATTTAAGTTTAAAATGTTCCACATTGTGATTTTTGGAATTCATTGGATTTTATTTGGATTTTATCAAATTTTGGTAGATTTACCATGTCACCTGGAATGAGCAAAGGAAAGAGAAATGTAGATTTTGATGATCAAAAGTTTGTCAACTACAAGGCCAACATTTGCTTCAATAGTCTACTTACAAATAAAAAAGTGATTATGGATCATGGATTTAAAAATTCGGACAGAGAAGTTGAGGGATTAATCAATGCTAGACAGTGGGAAAATTTTTGCTACTTTACTGCTGAGGCGATTATTGGTTTAGTGATGGAGTTCTATGCCAATTTCAAAGAGACTTCTGAAGACTATGTGTTTGTTCGAGGGAAAATAGTGGAGTTTACTCCAAGGAAGATGAATGAATTTTATCAGTAAGAAGATGTGTACAGCTGCCAGTACAAATCGTTTTCTGCTACAAATAGGCCTTGGATGAAGTTATTTCTTTTCTTACTGATGGAAGAGAAACCTGGAAGGTGAAGAATGGTGTTTAGGTAAACTTTCCTCTTTCTATGTTAAATGTAGTATCTAAGGCCTAATACTACTTTATTTATGGAAGAATGATACCAACAAATTATCATAGTGAGGTTACGAAGGATAGAGCCAACTTGAATTTCTGTATCCAACATATGGAAAGGATAGATGTAGGCTCTATTATTTATAGGAACACTCAATCTATAGCTTTTGAAGAGACTACTGGATGTTTAGCAGACCCTGCTTTAATCTTCACACTATGTAAACAAGCAGGAGTTGATTATAGAGCAGATGAGGTGAGGATTGAACCTCTAAAACCTATTGAGCCTGCCAATGTAAAGACTTATGAATCTCATGTTGGATGGAGATTTGAAAGTAGGACTAGGGATATTTCTTCTACTTCAAGTACTTCTAGTACCCCTAATATTCACAAACTTATGGAGCAAATGATGATCCAACAGAGAGATATCTTAAGATTTGATAGTAGAATGGAAAATATGGAGGCCAGACATGCTCACAATGATGATTTGATAAGACATAAGTTCGAATATGATGTTGCTTATGATGATGCAATGGTCAGATACATGAGCGGTGATCACCCAGTTCAGTTTCCTACTCACTCTGTTTTTATTTCATATCAGGAGCAGAATTTGGATGTGGAAGAAGAAGAAAAAGAAGACAATGATTGGTGATGCTTTAGTTATATTTTTGTTCAATTTATGTTTGGTTGAACGTTATTGTTGAGACAGTTTGTTTTTTAGATGTGTAATACTTTTTTTAAATGTTATCTTGAATTTTGTACTGTAGATTTGTGAGACTGTTTTTACATTGGGAACCATTTGAGTACTATTATTAGTTTTTAGTGCATTATTGGATGTATTTGTACTTAACTCTTTCTCAACAAATTTTTATATGTATTATGTATTCTTTAATGTTTTAAGTCTTGTAGCTTTTCATTATTTCAGAGTTAAGTTTCAAATTAAAACCTTCAATAGGTATATCTTTTCTTTATGTATACAATGTTTTCTTTCACCCTTTATTTTTTGTTTTTCATGCAAAATCTTTTAAAAATTTAAGTTTGGGGGGAAGAAAAATTCTTTTTTAAAGAAAAGAAACTTAATATTATCTGTCCTCAGTTAGCTATATTTTTAAATATGTTTAAAAATTTTTAACATGACTTTTGGTATTAGAGGATCATTTTAGATAGCTATATTTATGTTTCTAAATACATAGTAAACTTGTGTAAAAATTCTTAAATAATAAAAGTTAATTTTAGAGATTAAGATAGTTGGTATGAAAGAATAAGTCTATGGTTTTCTATTTTAAATAAGGAAATTTGTACTTTTTGAAATAATAAAAATCTTAGAGATTCATGTAAGAAGAAATGATTAAAACTTTATGAAAAATCTGTAAAGCTAATATAAATTTATAAAGTAAAGGAATGTGAAAAGTTTTTAACTTTAAGAAGAGGATAGTGAAGTTCAAAATCATTAAAGGTTATCTAGATATGGTAAACCTCACATAAAAAAAAGTGAAAAGAAAAGAAAAAGGATTGAAAATGATCCTAAAAAAATGAAAAAAAAAGAAAAAAAAGAAAAAAAAAAAAGAAAAGAAAAGATGTGAGGAGAAGCTTGAGGAGATGCCTAATCAAAAATTGACTTCACTTGAATCAACTTAAAGAAGAAGGCTTGGCTACATTTTCTAAACTTATATTTAAGTATTAGCATATTTACTAGTAAAGTTTCATGAAGTTCTTTTTTAAATGAATATTCTAAGTTGCTTTAATATGAATAATTTACAATTTTCCTTGAAAAGAATAGAGAATCAAAAATCTTATACACTTCTGCAAGATATTCTTATACCTTTCGTATTAACTGGAGTTATTTTAATTTTTTCTTAGGTTATATTATTGTATTTAGTGGACTAAAATATAGAAATCTAGAAGTTAAAATCTTAGCCATTAGTCATATTTTCATGTAGTAAAGGAGTTACTCGAGGACAAGTAACATTTAAGTTTGGGGGATTTTGATACACCAAAAATATATGCATTTTTTACCTATATTTTATACTTATTTTTAGTGATATTGCACTTTAATGGAATATATTTTTTATGTTTTATTGCAGGTTGTTGATTTTTAAGACTTGGAGCAAAAATGATGAAATTTGGAGTCAAAATGGAGAAATTAAAAAAAAATTCAGCGCTGACGACGTTGTTTGACAGAGAACACGAATTGAATTAAAAGGTCACTGACGCCAATGGCGCCGATGTCAGTGCAGGCCATGTTTATAGAAGATTCGATGAATTTGGACATTTTTGAAGACTTTTTGGATGCACCTATTGGGGAACTGAGTCAAGGCTCTATTTAGAACTAAAATTGATCAGAAAAGAGGCCTTCCTTCATCCTCCTTCATCTTCATTCGCCTCTATTCGCCATCCATCACCTCTTTTGCTCACTTCTTATCATTCCACGCCATTAGTTAGTTATTTTATATATAGTTTTGAGTTTGTGTGGTGAGTTTAAGTGTGAATTATTCTTTAAGAAGTGTTGGAGAGGAAGAGAAGTGAGAGTTTTTTTCTTCTTACATTTCATAAGAGAGGCTACAATGGATTTGCTTTGAGAAAAAGTTTCAGATAAGTGTTGTTTGTTTATTATTGTTGTATGAATTTTTATGATATATGAAATTTGTGTTTTGTTGTATCTTTCTCATGAAGTCTAAGTAGTTTCCTTTATCTCTCTCTCTACTCTAAGATATGGTGAAATGAAGAGATAATTCAGATGTGTCAATGTTAAAATTTAAAATAAATTGTGATGATTTTTCAACTTTACTTTTAATTTACTTTTTGATCTGGCCAATTGAATTATTAAAATATGTTGTGAAACATATGATCCTGTAAATGGAGTATGAGTTCTACAACAGAGTGAGAATCTCATTTAATTTCATGAAGGAATATTTCGTTCATGGAATTAAGTACAAATAAATAGGGAAATATACTTTGTTGGGTGTAGAATTGAAGATTCGTAGGTTGACAGACTAAAAATCCCCAATTCGATTTTAGTGTTTAAAAACTAAAGCGAGAATTGGTCTTCAGGGGAAGGGAAGTGAGAGCTCTGGAGTGGGAACCAGTATCATCCTAGCCTAGCCACTGATATAGGGACTAAACCTAAGATTAACCAATGATTTTCTATAACACTGAATCAGGGTAGAGAATTAAAATTGCTCCTATTTGATACAATATAATATTTAATGTATCTCATTCCTTTACATTATCCAACTCACTACATAAGAATAATAGTTTTGAAAACTTATTTAAACCATTTATCTCATCTCATTTCACTAAAAGCTCATTGTTGTAAAAAAGATGCTTTTTCATATTAGAAAACTTCATCACATAAAGATAATTTAGTAGTTATTAATTTTAAACCCTACTTTTTAATTCTGCTAGTAGTTAATAATTTAGCTTTGATAGTATCTTAAACATTCAAAATTAGTGACAGTAATTTTTTTTTACTTCTGTGAATTTCCTAGTTAATTTATCATTTCAAATTTAAACCTTCCTCGTGGGATTGATATTTGGTGCTTAAAAAGAAAGTCTTATTATTCTTTATAACGATACATATACTTGTGTAGAATACCAATATTAAGTGCTTAACATTATTATTCATAAAATACCACATCAAGTTTTTGGCACCGTTGTAAAGTGGAGTCAAATTTTATAAATTTTACACAACTATATTTTCATTGGTCATTGTTCATCTGAAAAAGTTTTGTTAATTTCTCTTTTAAGATCAAATGTTTCCTCCTGATTCATCCAAGATAAATGATCAGCTATTTGATTATCAAAACCTTTTCTATCTCCTACCACAAAATCAAATTCTTGCATCAGAAGCACCCATCTAATTAATCTTGGTTTCCCATCCATTTTGCATCAAATATTTTATAGTAAAGTGGTCAGCATGCACAACACATTTAGCTCCAATAAGATATGATCTAAAATTATCAAAAGCACAAGCAATTGCTAGCAACTCTTGCTCAATAGTGGTATAACTAATTTGAGCATCATTTAAAGTTTCACTAGCATAATATAAAGCTTTAAAAATTTTGTTATATCTCTGCCCTAAAACAACTCCAATTATATAATCACTTGCATCACACATTAGCTTGAATGGTTTCTCCCAATCTGGTGAAACGATTATAGGGGCGGTGATTAATTCTTCCTTTAATGTTTCAAGGGCATTAAGGCACTCTTGATTAAAATCAAATTTTGTATCTTTTTACGAAAGTTGGCATAGAGGCTTTGTAATTTTTGAAAAATCTTTTATAAATCGCCTATAAAAACCAGCATGTCCTAAAAAACTTCTAACCCTTCTCATAGTAGTAGGTGGAGGAAATTTAACTATCACTTAAATTTTTGTTGGATCTACTTCCATGTCATTTTCAAAAATTTTATGCACAATTATAATTTCTCCTGCAACCATGAATTTACATTTTTCTTAATTCAATACTAAATTTATCTTTTTTACATCATTCTAGAGCTTTATCTAAATGATTTAAACATGATTCAAATGAAGTTCCAAACACAGAAAAATCATTCATAACGACTTCTATACCTTTTTCAATTAAATCAATAAAAATTGACATCATACATCTTTGAAATGTTGCAGGTGTATTACATAAATCAAAGGACATTCGTTGAAAAGTAGAAGTACCATAAGGACGAGTAAATGTTTTCTTTTTTTGATCCTTAGGAGCAATGTAAATTTGATGATAACCGGTATATCCATCCAAAAAGCAAAAATATTTGTGTCAAGCTAGCCTATCCAACATTTGTTTTAAAAAAGGTAAAGGAAAGTGATATTTCCTAGTGGCAAATTTAATTTTCTATAATCAATGTAGATTTGTAAATCAGTGACTTTTCATGTTGGTATTAATTCATTATTCTCATTTGTTGCAACAATCACACCCCCTTTCTTAGGAACACAGTGAATTGGATTTACCCAAGCACTGCTGAAATAAGACATATTATTCCGGTATCCAACCATTTTAAAATTTCTTTCTTAACAACTTCTTTCATCATAGGGTTTAATCTCTTTTGAGGATCAGCTTTTGGTTTCTTGATGTTCTTCCAATATAATTTTGTGCATACAAATTGAAAGACTGATTGCTTTGATATCAGCTAATGTTCATCCAAAGGCAATCTTATATTTTCTTAAAGTTTCCAACAACTTTTGCTCGTGTGCATCTGTTAATTCTGAGGATACAACAACAGGTAATGTAGATAATCTCCTAAGAAGGTGTATTTTAAATGTGTAGGAAGTATTTTTATTTCTAGTTCATGAGATTTCATAGTCAAAGAAATAAGATTTCTATTATTATCCGTAGTATGTAATAGTTCAAATTATTCCTGAACATAATCTAATTTTTTATTACTCAGTTCTATACATTTATCTTGAATTATATCCTTATCTTCATGCTCCAAATGTTCTTCTTTGGTTTTATTTTCAAATGTATTTGTGAAATATTCATTGCTTAAATAATCATTAATTTCCATTTGAAAGCATTCATCATCTTCTTCTTTTATTGGGTATCTCATTGATTTTGATATATTAAATGGAACTTTTTTTTATCACTGACTCTCATTTTTAACTCTCCTTTATGTACATCTATCAAAGCTCTTCTAGTAGCAAGAAATTGTCTCCCTAAAATGATAGGAATTTCTTTATCTTCCTCCATATCTAACACAACAAAATCCACAGTAAAGATAAATTTATCAACTTTTACCAATACATCTTCTATAACTTCTTTAGGATATGCAATCGAACAATCAGCTAACTGAAGAGTTACAGAAGTAGGGGAAATTTCTCCTAAACCTAACCTTCTAAAAATCGATAGAGGCATAAGATTAATACTTGCTCCCAAATCACATAAAGCTTTTCCAAAAATCTTTCACCAATAGCACAAGAAATAGTAAAATTACTAGGACCTTTAAGTTTTTTAGAAAGTTTTTTCTGAATTATTGTGTTACACTCCTCACTAAGTGCAACAGTCTCATTATATGTATACTTTCTTTTTTTATTAAGTATATCTTTCATAAACTTCACATAGCTTGGTGTTTGTTCCAAGGCTTTAACAAATGAAATGTTTATAGCTAATTTCCTCAATATTTCTAAGAATTTCATAAATTGGTTATCTCTGTTATGTTGTTTCAATCTTTGAGGAAATGAGGTAGTGGTCTTTCTAGAGTAATTTTCATTTTTTTAATAGGATATTCTGAATTAAGATGAAAATCTTCGCTTGACTTTTCATTTTCCATCCCTTTTTTCTCAACTTCAATCTCTTTTTGAACTTTTGTTTCTAAATCTCTTCCACTTCTCAGTTGAGTAGCCTTAATTTTCTCTTTAGTCTGATCTTTAGGATTAACTTCAACATTACTAAGCAAAGTTTCTGGAGGTCTATTGCTAAGTGCAGTAGCAATATATCTCAACTGATTTTCCCTGTTTCTAATTGCAGCTCCTTGACTTTGTAATTGATTTCCCATTTGTAATATTAATTCTTCTATTAACAATTTCTTCTCCTTACTTTATGAATTATTATTAAAACTTGGAGGATAATGAGGTTTATAGTTAGCATTTCCCTGGTTGTTTGAATTTCCCAATGACTTCATAGGATTGTTCCCCCTTTGTGGATTTCATCATTAGAGTTATTATTATTCTAACTTAAATTAGGGTAATTTTTCCAACCAGGATTATAATAATTTGAATAGAGATTATTAGTTCAGTTATTTGTTGCATTTAAAGTTTCGTATGATGATTGAGAATCTATCATTTATCCCAATGAATTTTTCTCAAGCACAGGAGGTGTATGAGAATAATTCATCCCATATTGATCTATCTTCTTTGATATTGCAACAATTTAAGAAGCCAAAATAGATATTGCATCAGAATCATGAATACTAGCTACTTTTTTTAGAGTTATCATTTCAAAGGGTCATTGAAAATTATTAGTAGCCATCTCTTCAATTAAAGAATACGCTTCCTCGAATGGTTTTCACATTAATGATCCACCACCAATAGTGTCAATTATAAATCTAAGAGATCCAACTAATCCATTATAAAAAGTTTGAATTATTAATCAATCTAGTAAAACATGGTGTGGACACTTCATAAGGAGATCTTTAAGTCATTCCCAAGCTTCATATATTGATTCTCCTTCAAACTGACAAAAATATGTGATATTGTTTCTAAGCTTAGCAGTTTTTAATGGTGGAAAATATTTAAATAAAAAAATTTGTGATAATTCTCCCCAAGTTCTGATAGATCCAGATGCTAAAGATTTTAACCACATCTTAGCTTTATCCCTTAATGAAAAAGGAAAAAGTATAAGTCTGACGACATTATTTGAAACTCCATCATATTTAAATGTAGCACAAAATTCTAGAAACTAGAAAGATGTAAGTTAGGATCTTCAGTCAGTGTTCCCCCAAACTGATTATTTTGTATCATTTGGATAATAGTATGTTTCAGCTCAGATGATTTAGCAGCTACAACAAAGTTTTGTATACTAAAATAAATTTCATCTTCTGTAAGATTAGCATAATCTTTTAAAGGTCTTTGTTGATGTTCATTTTCAATTCCTTGATTATTTAAGTTGGCCATTTTATTCAAATTTTCAGATTCTTTTTGTTGTTTTTGAATTTTTCTTATAGTTCTTTCTAACTGCGAATCTTAAGGTATTAAATCTTCAGATCTCAAATTATGCATACACAAACACAATAAGCAACTAAAATAAGAAAACACACTAAAATATTTATTAAACTATGATTCTTATTAATATAAGTTTTTTAAGTTCAAACAAAATATTCTAAATTATAAAGTAATTTACTACACTCTCAGAGAACCGCACCAAAAACTTGATGCCCAGTTTATCTTTATATTTTGTAAATATCTTTCAATACTGCAACACATACACTGCAGCACAATTGATAAATATGCATATCAATCACAATAAAAATCACTTTAGTATAAATAGGTTTATATTTTAAAAATCTTTAAGCTGTCAACCTATTAATTACGCAAGTATATATATCGTTCAAGTCATAAAGAACTCTAATAGAATCCTAAGTATTGATCCCACAGGGAGGCAAAAATTCTTATGGTTATAATATAAAACATAATATTCAAACTATAAAAACTTAATTGAGAAAAGCAAGTTGAAAGTAAGTTTAATGTATGCTAATAAAAAGTAGCTAAAGAACTAAGTTAACTAAGCTATTTTCTAAACTTCAAAATTAAATTTATTAAGACTAAACAAAGTTTTGTAACGAAGAGTTCAAATTTAAGAAAGCATCATTCTCTTTTGTAACGAAGAGTTCAAATTTATTAAGACTAAGAAAGCATCATTCTCTTTTACAATGAGGTACACCAAATAAAGATCCTAATTTACACCTAGCTAGTTTTTTAAAACTGTGTGCTACTTTTAAATATGACAGAGTCTCAAACGATGCTGTTAGACTTAGAATTTTTTCTTTTTCACTGAGGGATAAGACTAATATTTGGTTAAATTTGTTAGCACAATGATCTATTAGAACTTGGGGAGAACTTTCACAGAAATTTCTATCAAAATATTTCCCTCCATCCAAATCTGCTAAACTTAGAAATGACATAACATCGTTCTGTCAGATTGATGGAGAGTCAATATATGAAGCTTGAGAGAGATTTAAAGATCGTCTTAGGAAATGCCCTCATCATTAATTACCAGATTGGTTGATAATTCAAACTTTTAATAATGGATTAGTGGGATCACTTAGATTGATTATAGATGTTGTGGCTGGTGGTTCATTAATGTCAAAACCTTTTGATGAGGCTTATTCATTAATAAAAGAGATGGCTGCCAACAATTTCCAATGGCCCTCTGAAAGGGTAAATCCTAAAAGAGTAGCTAGTATCCATGATTCTGATGCAATATCTATGTTAGCTTCGTAGATTGCTGCAATATCAAAAAAATTAGATCATTATGGGATGAATTATTCTCTTACACCTCCAATGATGGAAGAGAATTCATCTGGGCAGTTTGTGGATGTTCAACCTTCATATGAGACTTTAAATGCTATTAATAGACCTAACAACCATTGATTATAGAAAATTAAATGCTATTATTTAAAGATAATCAATGCAAGAAAATTATTATCAGACAAGTTACTGGATTAATAATCAATGTGTACTTTCATTGATTATAGAAAATTAAACAATGCCACCAGGAAAGATCACTTACCTTTACCTTTTTTAGATCAAATAGTAGATAGACTTGCTGAGCACAATTATTTTTATTTTTTAGATGGATATACCGGTTACCATTAAATTCCTAGTGCTCCTAAGGATCAAGAAAAGACATTTACTAGTCCTTTTGGAACTTTTGCTTTTCGAAGAATGCCTTTCGGATTATGTAATGCACCTGCAACATTCCAGAGAAGTATAATGTCCATATTTAATAAGCTAATTAATGATGGATTGGAAGTATTTATGGATGATTTCTCTGTATTTGGAACAACATTTGATGCATGCTTAAATTATCTTGAAAAAGTTTTAGAGTTATGCAAAAAAACTAATTTGGTTATGAATTGGGAGAAATGTCAATTTATGGTTGCAGGATGAATTTTATTAGGGCATAAAATTTTGGAAGATGGTATGGAAACAGACCGTGCAAAAATTCAAGTTATATCTAAACTAACACCTCCTATTAACGTAAGAGAGGTTAGGAGTTTTCTTGGACATGTTGGTTTTTACAGGTGTTTTATTAAAGATTTTTTGAAAATTACCAAACCTCTATGCCAACTTTTAGAAAAGGACAAGAAATTTGAATTTACTGAAACAAAGTTACCAAACCTCTATGCCAACTTTTAGAAAAGGATAAGAAATTTGAATTTACTGAAAGTTGTTTAAATGCCTTTGAGTTATTAAAGGAAAAATTAATTGCAGCCTCTATTATAGTTTCACCTAACTGGGAGAAACCATTTGAACTAATGTGTGATGCTAGGTACCCCTACTACAGTTTCACCTAACTGGGAGAAACCATTTGAATTGACGTGTGATGCTAGTGATTATGCTATTGGAGCTGCCCTTGGACAAAAGTATGAAAAGATTTTTAAAGTTATATACTATGCCAGTAAAACTCTTAATGATGCACAAATTAATTATACTGTTACTGAAAAAGAGTTACTGGCCATGTGTATGCTTTATATAAATTTAGATCTTTTTTAATTGGAGCTAAAGGTTTGTGCACACTGATCATTCTATTATTAAATATCTAATGCAAAAGAAGGATGACAAACAAATGTTGATTAGATGGATACTTTTGATGCAAAAATTTAATCTTGTGGTTATTGATAGAAAGATAATTGATAATCAAATTGCTGATCATTTGTCAAGATTAGAAAATCATGAATTATCTGAAATCGACAATGAAATTACAGACAGTTTCCCTGATGAACAACTTTATAATATTAATGAGTGGACAATACCATGGTATGCTGATATTGTTAACTATGTTATAAGTGATATTTTGCCACCTATGCTGACATTACAACAACAAAGGAAGTTCATTCATGATGCAAAAGCATATTTTTGGGATGAGCCTTATTTACATAAACAATGTAAGGATCTGATTATGAGAAGATGTCTACCTTATGAAGAAACTGAGCTAATCATTCAGAAATGTCATGATTCTGAATTTGGAGGACATTTTGAGATTGATAAAACTGCATATAAAATTTTATAAGCAGGATTTTATTGGCTTACTATCTTTAGGGATGTTTATAGATACATAAAAACTTGTGATCGATGTCAACAAGTGAGAAATATATCTAGAAGAAATGAAATGCCTCTGAATTTCATGTTAAAAGTTGAAATCTTTGATGTTTGGGGATTAGATTTCATGGGACAATTTATTCCTTAATTTGAGAACTTATATATATTAATTGTAGTAGACTACGCTTCTAAGTGGATTGAAGCACAAGCTTTACTTCGTTGTGACGCTAAAAGTGTTTCAAGATTTTTAATGAAAAATATTTTCACTAGGTACGGAATGCCTAGAATGATTATCACTAACAAAGGATCCCATTTTAGGAATAAATATATTCAGAGATTGACAGACAAGTTTAATATTATTCATAGAATCTCTACTGCCTATCACCCTCAAACCAGTGGGTTAGCTGAAGTTTCTAATAGAGAGATTAAACAAATACTTGAAAAGACTGTAAACTCTAGTAGAGTAGATTGGTCCACTAGACTGGATACCACATTATGAGCTTACAAGACTGCTTATAAAACTCCTATTGGAATGACTCCTTACAAACTGATTTTTGGAAAGACTTGTCACTTACCAGTGGAATTGAAGCATAAAACATATTGGGCGATTAAAGAATTCAATTATGATTTGAAAGATGCTGGTAAGAAGAGATTGTTACAATTAAATGATTTGGAAGAATTAAGAAATGAATCTTATGATAATGACAGAAT
This sequence comes from Phalaenopsis hybrid cultivar, assembly GCA_002079205.1. Lineage (NCBI taxonomy): Eukaryota > Viridiplantae > Streptophyta > Magnoliopsida > Asparagales > Orchidaceae > Phalaenopsis > Phalaenopsis hybrid cultivar. The sequence continues at coordinate 215,809 of JXCR01132288.1, forward strand.
TTATAAGGAGAAACTAAAGTTAATCAAAAGATTAACCAGAAGAACTTTGAACGAAAACAAAAAGTTTTGTTTTACAACACTAGACTGAAATTATTTCCTGGGAAATTGAAGTATCGTTGGTTAGGACCCTTTACTGTGACTCAAGTTTGTACTTACAAAGCAGTTGAAATTGAAGATCAGAAAACAGGAAATAGATTTAAAGTAAATGGACACAGATTAAAACTATATTTTGAGGGTAAAAAACCAAATTTTTAGGAGGTTTTAATGATCAGTCAACCTGAATAGGTCGGGCTGATGACGTTAAACCAAGCGCTTTATGGGAGGCAACCCATATTTATTTTATTTTTATTGCGATTATTGAAATTATCATTAGTTTGTGGTAGTATTAATCTCTACTACTCCTATTTACCCTTGAATCATCATAAGAATTGGATCCATAAAGAAAAATTGGAACGCATTCGGACCAGAGCGAAACTGTGTAATTTTTGCCTTGGGCACCGATGGCGCCATCAACGCTGCCGACGGTGGGTTATTCCTGAGAGTCCCGAAAAAATAAATACAGAGGCTTGCCGATGGCGCCCTCGACCCTGCCGACGGCGAGACTGGCGAGATGGCTGTTTCTTGGGTTTGAATGGCGGTTTTTAGGCTGGAGTTACCCTTTTAAACTCCTAAATTCAATTCCTAATGTCACATTTCCCCAAAAACAAAGTAAAACTCCACTAATTTCAATTCAATGGCGTCTAATTTCCCTGATAATCCCAGAATGTGAGTTTTTAATCGGCGAAAGTTTATTAGTGCGGAAGCGCAGCGAATCTTCAGCAAGTTACTGACAAAGAAAAGATTGATCAAGGAACGATGATTCATAAATCGCGGAGTGAATAATCCCTCTACTGCAATTGAAAAGATGATAGTACAGTGAAGATGGGAAGTGTTGTGCTATATTACCGCCGTTGTGGTTGTTCCTGTGCGGAAAGAATTCTATGCAAATTTACATCGAATTAACTAGGGAGTCGTTTATGTACGAGGTAGATGGATCACTTTCACCTGCACTAATAAATGAATTATATATGATCAAGAACGTTCCTGTCTGCGACTATTCCAATTTCATCTTAATGAGAAGCCAGATGAATGAAATTTATCAATATTTAACGGACGAAACTGACGATTGGGAAATGAGAGAAAACAAAAATGTTAGTTTTTCTGCGACACTCATAAATCCCATTTCGAAATACTAGCACTTTTTCATTTCTGCAAAATTGTTACCAACAATGAAGATCGGTAAAGTTTCTAAAGAAAGTGCTATTTTGAATTATTGCATCCAAAGGGGATTGCCGATAGATATTGGATCAATAATTGTGAAGTCGGTTTTGGAATTGATCATTTATAGATCAAGTTATGGGCTTGGACACCCCTCCATAATTTTTTCACTTTGCAGTCAGTTCCAAGTGTCCTACGAAAATTGGGAAAAGGTACTTCTACCTTGGAAGCCTTTGGACCCAACTGAGAGATTCCCAGCTTTTGAAGGAAAGAATGATGGAACCATTATAATAGATCAATCATCTCTGAATTCACTGTCAGTTCAACCCTTAATTCCTGATAAGACTCTAGTGATCCTGCGCCGAATCAAGAAATTGGAGAAGACGATTAATAATATCTCTAATTTCTTCGATCATTTAGATTGAAGGATGAAAGAACATTTTGAGCACTCTGTACATTTTGAAAATAGTTTGATATGACTGATGAGGAGGATGAAATTAATAGAAGAGGATTCTACTGAAGAATTTCCAGTCCGACCCTGCTACAACCTCTTCGTTCATGTGCAATCCATGGGTGATCTTAGAGGAGAATCTAGTAGATCAATCATCTATGTAATTTGATTTGAACTTTGTATTTGGTTTGCTTTAGAATTATGCTTTTAGATCTCCATATAGTTGAGACTAAGCATATGATGTTTTGTTTTCAGCATTTTGAGTGTTGTGGCTTGGATTGCGATGCTGAATTAATATGTTGAGGTTGAGAAAATACTAAAATTAGGTGTGTTTTGTAACGTATATTGTAACCCTTGGAATTTATATATTAAAGTTATGTTTTGTGTTGTGAAAGTTTATTTGTGATAAGTACATCATTTAGTCACTTAAAATTATGTTTATAATGATTGAAAGGATGTCGTTAAGGCTTGAAATTGATCAAAATCGCAAAAAATCCAGAATTTGAACTAAAATCAATAGAGCCCGCTGACAGCGCCCTCGACGCCACCGACGATAGATTTTTCCCGAGACTTAGGATTATTTTCAATAGAGTGTGTCGACGGCACCAAACACCCCACCGATGGTGAGCTCGCGAGAAAACACCTTTAAACACGATTTTGATCAGTCAACCGCCACTATTCATCTACCCCTTCCTCCTAAAAATGCAATTTTCGACCTAAGGCTTAAGAGATCTTGGATTGGGAGGAGATTTCAAGCATTTTTGACACCAGTTTTGATCATCTCTAGGCAAGAGCTTCACTCCAAACTAAAAATATTTAATTTTCACCATGAATTTCTTCCATATTGAAGAGATCCGAAAATTTTGAGAATGTGAAGAAAATTTGGGAAGAAATTCATGGATCTTAGTGTTGAACTCTTAAAAGTACTATTGGAATCCATTATTTGCATATTTGAAGTAAATTTTGAAATTTTTCTATAATTTGATTAGATTGAAATGACTCCACGTCAAAAGAATCGAATTGAGTTCGACGGCTCTCTCTTTGTCAATGCAAAAGCTCAATCAAGATTTATTATAATATTTAAAGGGAAGAAGTGTATACAAGATCGAGTTTTTGAAAGTCCGGGAGGAGAAATTGAACGAGTTATTGCCGAGTGGAGGTGAGAAAACTTTTGTTACACCACCAATAAAGCTGATGCAAATGTTGTGAAGGAGTTCTACGCCAACGTATTCTATTCTGAAAATGGAATTGTTCAAGTGCGGGGATTTCCTGTTGAATTTACTGCCGCCCGCATCAACACATTTTACGGAGTCCCAGACTCTTATAATTGTCAATATGAATCCTTCAGTACTATGGAAGGCCCTCTGAATGATGTGATCAACTTTCTCACTGATGGGAAATGAACATGTAAAATAAAATAATGAGAACGGGTAAATTTTTTTGTTTCCATGATGAATGCCACATCTAAAACGTGACACTATTTTATTTCTTCTACTCTGTTACTGAGTTATCAACATAGTGAGGTAATTAGAGATGGAGCTATTCTGAATTTCTGTATTCAGAATAATAGAACTATAAATGTGGGGAGAATTATTTTTAAGAATATATTTACTACGGCAAAGAGTGAGACGAGTTGAGGTCTAGGACATCCAGACCTTATTTATGCAATTTGCAAACTTTATGGAGTGGAAACTGGAGATGAAGAATGGGTTTACCCTATGAAACTCATTAGTAAGGCCAATTTGAAAACTTATGAATCACATGAGAAATGGAGAACTGGAAGTAGAAGTCAAGAACCTTCTACTAGTAGAGATGTCCCCTCTACAAGTTATGATCTTCCACCTTATAGTTCCCCTGCCCTCACTGATTTGATGAATGAGTTAACATTGCAGTGGAAGTGCATATAATTAATAAATGAAATGATTGGAGGTTTAGAACGCCGACATGATTATGATAGTGAGTACCTACCAGATATACTCAGTATCAGCTCGATCCACCTGCTAATCAAGAAGATGAAGACATAGTTTGGGATTTTGATATTTGATGTAAATGATGTACTTGTACTTGTACTTTTATTTCTGTGATCTTTTGTAAAAGAAATAGATGTTTATGTGTATTTGGACTTTCTTTTTTATTGTTATGTTACACTTGGATAATTGTAATTTTTTGTTATAAAGTTAGTGTGGTAGTTAAATTTGTATGTGTAGTATAATAGAAGTTAAGTAGTATTTTGTAGTGTAATGTGATTTTTATTTCGCATTTTAATTGTAATTGTTTTATGTAGTATTATGTTTGTGTTGGGAAATATTATGCTTGTTTAATGTTTTAGTTTTATATTTATTTCAAAATTTCATTACCCAGAAATTTTTCTAATGATTTATATGTGTAGAAAGCTCCTAATATTTCAGACCAGGTGAAGTTGAAATTTTGAGAAAGCCTACAAAAAATTTCAGAATGATGAAAATGCCTAAAAAACTGAGGTATGATTTATATTTAGAGTTTTTCTTTCCACCTGTATTATTTTATATTGAAAAATTTAAGTTTGGGGGAGGGAAGAAAAAGATTAACTATTAGATGTCCTCTATTTCAATACTTTCAAAAATTATTAATATGATTTTATGTAGTGAATTTAATTCAGAGAACTATATTTTGTAGATATTTAAATATTATGGTAGATTTAAAGAAATATTTTTGTTATGAAAATTAATTTTGTGACTTAAGATATTTTAGTATAAGAGAATAAGATTATAGTTAACTATTTAAAGTAAAAGAAACTATATTTTGAGGTATTAAGAATCTGGAATTCATTTGAGAAGAAAAGATTGGGTTTATATGATGTAAAAACTATGAGATATTTATACGGAAAATGAATGCTTTGAGTTTCAAATTTAGGGAAAGAAAGGTGATGTTCAAAATCATTAAAGGCTGGAATGCTTTGAAAATGCTTTGAGTTTCAAATTTAGGGAAAGAAAAGTGAAGTTCAAAATCATTAAAGGCTATCCAATGTTTTGAGTTTCAAATTTAGGGAAAGAAAAGTGAAGTTCAAAATCATTAAAGGCTATCCAGATTTTTGAGTTTCAAATTTAGGGAAAGAAAAGTGAAGTTCAAAATCATTAAAGACTATCCAGATAATAATCCTCACTTGAAAAAGGAAAAATAAAAAATTGAAAACAATCCCTGAAAAGAAAAGAAAAATATATAGGATTGAAAGCAATCCAAATGAAAANCCTTACTACAATAAATCATAACTTTATATAGAACTAAAATTACTTGAGGACAAGTAATAGTTAAGTTTGCGGGATTTTGACCAAAAGAAAATATTTTGAGATTTTCACACATATTTTATACTGTTTTTGATGATATTACACTTTAAAGAAAGATATTTTTGATGTTTTGTTGTAGGAATGATGAAATAGGGTCATTGGAGAAAAAAGATGCAAAAAGGAGCGAATTTGGAGCAAAAATGACCAAAATGTGAAGAATTGAACTAGGGCGCCGACGGCGCCATCGACCCCGCCGACGATGCCATTAAGCCTGCCAGCGGCAAGATTTTCCCGAGACTGCAGAATTAATTCATTAAGAAGGTCCGCCGACGACGCCCTCTAGGCCGCCGACGGCGAGCTCGGAGGTTATGTCCAACCGGGCTTTGGACGAGGACAAATTTTGAAGGGATGCTTAGGCAACTCTTGGGAAAGCTCATCCACAACTTTAAAAGAATATTTTGGCCGAAATTTAGAGAGGTCCTGGATGTTAGAAAGGCTCTGAAGAGAGGGGAGACTCAAAATTGAAGTGTGAAACAAGTGTAGAAGTCTAAATTGTGAGGAATTCTTCGAGAGATTGTAAGAGTGGAGGGAAAGTGAGAGAATTCTTCCTCCTTGCTGCATCGAAGAGGAATTTTGTGTGCTGTAAAGAAAGGAAGAGATTCAGAGGAACTTCGAGGAGTTNGTCACTTCAATCTGACCAATTGATTTGTTAAAATATGTTGAGTTTTACAACTAAAGTGAAGATCACATCCAAGATTCTGGAGGTCAAAGCCCTTGGAAGTTGGGTGCAAATAAATAAGGAAATAAAATTATCGGGAGTAGAATTGGAGATGAGGTCAAAGCCCTTGGAAGTTGGGTGCAAATAAATAGGGAAATAATCAAGATTCAGGGAGGTCAAAGCCCTTGGAAGTTGGGTGCAAATAAATAGGGAAATAAAATTAATCAGGTGGACTAAAATCCCCAATTCGGTCCTATCGTTTGGGTTGAAGAATTGGAGATTTTAGAGTGACAGACTAAAATCCTTAATTCGGTCCTATCGTTTGGGTGCAACTTGGTGATTGTAGAGTGACAAACTAAAATCCTTAATTCGGTCCTATCATTTGGGTGTTGAAGTGTAGATGTTAGAGGTCAAAGCCCTTGGAAGTTGGGTGCAAATAAATAGGGAAATAATATTATCGGGCATAAAAGAGATTTTAGAGTGACAGACTAAAATCCCCAATTCAGTCCTATTGTTTGGCTGCTGAAGTATATATGTTAGCCCTCAGGTGAGGGGAACGTGGGAGCTTCGAAGTGAGAGTCGGTATCTTCGCAGCCTAGCCGCAGATTTAATAAACAAGCGTAAGATTAATTAATGTTCTTTATGTCTGGACCAAAGTGTAAAGAATATGTATGCTTCTATTTGACATAATATAATTTAAACTAATTCACTTTAACCATTCACTATAATTTCTTGACAATGAGAAGGATGTTTTCTTATATATTGAATATCACCTTCGAATCTTCATTAGTATAATTAGTTATTTAATAGTTATTAAAATTATATATTTATTTCAATTGCCTATTAGTGACAGATAAGCAAATTGAACTTCTTTGTTGTGATTAAAGTATTGCTTTTCTAAAATCTTAGTTCGTAGTTCTAATCTTGCTTCCTGTGGGATCGATATCTAGGACTCCATTAGAGCACTATATTACTTGAGCGATACGTATACTTGCGTTGATANTAGAGACCTTATCTTTAGGCCTTTTGTATAGCCCTGTTATACAATATAAGCCCTAACTATATATTGTGAGAATCAAAGACAATTGTAAGTTTGTTAGATGAATTAGAGACTTATATCTTCTGAGAATTAAGTCTACTAAATTTTTTGAATAAGTAGAGAAGCTTATAATAAAATTAATATATTTTTTTTAATATGATAAACATTATTTACCTTATGTGGCTTACACCTTTTAATATTTTAATAAGTAAAATATCTATGCCTTCAACAACTTATACGTTATGAGCTTTTTGGATGAGAGAACAAAAATTATAAATTCCTAGGCTTATGTATTCTAAAGTTTTGTGATGAATAGTAAAATGCATCCCTTCTAATATTTATACTCGTAAGGTTTATAAATTTGCAGAAAAAAAATATTCATTATAATGATTTTGCATTTTGATATTATAAAAAAAAATTATATTTTAAGGTTTTATCTTTTAATATTTAAAAAATCTAAACTTTTCAAGGTTTTTAACTTTCAAGATTTTTTAGATTACTTGTATTTGATATTTTTAAAAAATATACATCTTCTAAGGCTATTGACTTTTAAGGCTTTTAGATAACCTATTTCTCTTGAGGCTTTAACTTTCAAGTTTTTTTAAGAATAACTACGTTATGAGATTTTTTTTATCTGAGATTTTTAGATGTAGTGTTCCTTTCAATTCCTCTATTTTTTTAGGTTTATAACAGACTTATGCTTTTAAAATTCTAGTGAGTTAAGATTTTTTGAGAATAAAAACCATTTGAGATATTTATCTTCTAATATGTATAAATAAGTGTAAACCATATCAATCACTTGTTCTCATAGATTTTTTTTTTTTAACAAAGATCATATTTACTGCTAGCCTTTTAAAAATGTTTTCTTATAGGTCTGCCTTCTAGGAATTTTCTTATGAGCATTGTATGCCCTTATGAGGTCTTTTTAGATAAAACGTGAAATGTAATAATGTTTAAAAAATTAATTGAAAATGGCGTGTCCCTTGTTTCCTTTAAGAGAGACTATAATTTGATTTTCTTAAAAACTCTTAAAGAGGTGAAGAGCTCAATTTTTTGGGTCTCTTCATTGATTGCATTATAATGTTGTTTTTATTAGATATAATTTGGGGAAGTAATCAATTTTTTTTTCTCTAATGATATCATAAAAGAGGTCAATAAGGAAATGTTAATTGATAATTTCTAAAGCTTATGGAAGATAATAAGTTGGCCAAGTAGTATAACAAAGATTGCTTAAACTTACAAATTCAAAGATATTTTAAAAAGCGAAGGATCTTTAGCATAATAATGTGAGGTTACTACATTAAGTAGCATTAAATTGATTGACCCTAGTATATTTTTGATTTATGAAAATAGAGATCTCTTATTTTGTTCAACCTTCTTTAAAAGCTAAATAATTTGAGCAAAAACTTGATGCTACTCCATCTAATGCAAACAATCCTTTGAAAGTTAGGCCTAGTTGGCTTTCTTTATTCAGATTATGTTATCCTTAATTAAAGAATTATTCTCAATTAAAAAGAAGTATTTGTAGAATATTGAGAATATTTTTCATAAATAGAATCAAACTATTGCATGCTAGAAAATTCATGGTAATATAAAAAGTTTTATGTAATAAATTTCTATGAAGATTTTGCACATACATATATGAAAAAAAAGAAGGAAAATTTATTTTCTTGTAAAAAATTTAAATAAAAAGAAAACAACCTGGCTTGGCCAAATTGAAACAATCCTCTATGCACATGAGATTATAAAAGTTTGTTATTCCCAACAATTGAAAAAGACATGATACTGAAATTATGACTGTCTGCTTGCTCTCTTATAACTGTGATAGACATTATGAAAAAGCTAGTGAAGGATGATGCTCATGGTTAAGTAACGATAGTAGGGTGATGGAGAACATGCATGGCTATTAAGAAATGATAAATGGACGATGGATATTAAGATCGTGGTTGGACAATGATAATCTAGAGATAAAAGTTAGTTGATGATAATTAGGAGATGGAGGTCGGGCGATGCCAATCGAGAGGCAAAAGTCAAGTGATGATGGTCATGAAATTACAACTAATCAAATATGATCATAAAATGAGAGTAAGGTAACAATGATTGGATAGTGACAGTTAGACAATGATGGCCAAGTGTTATTAGTCAAATACTATTGATGATTGAGCCATAATAGTTTGATAATAAAGGATAAATGATTGTGGTTGGGTGATAATAGTCAACTATTTTTAATACAGGGGTGGTGGTCGACATTAGCTCTAAAGCAGAATTTTGCAGTTTTTAGATATCTAAATTATCTTTATCATTCATGCAAAAAAGATGGGTCTTTATGAGAAATACTTTGATTATTTGGTCTAAAATTTCAAGCTACATAATTAGATGGCTTGTGCTACTTTCTTTGATTATTTTCAATTCATTTAATGTTTAATGACTTCAATACCTCAAAATTCAGTAATCTTTGTTCTATTGGGTTACTTTTGTCAATAAAATCAACTAAAATTTAAGCATATATGATTCAAATATTGTTTGAACCTTCAATTAATGTCTCAAATTTCAACGCTTTTGATCAACACTTCGAGTATTTGATATTGGCTCATTTAAGTTTGTATTGTACCACTTTTATTTTCTTTGATTTGCCTTATCAAGACATTTAGTTTGACCATTAATTTATTGAATTCAGACCTCAAGCATACTTTTAAATATTGTTTACTCAATAGAATAATCAAGATACACAATTTATTATTCAAAATCTAACAAAATTAACAAAATTGAACTTGTAAACCAAGTAAATCCATACCTACGTTCTTCTCTTCTAATTTTTTTTACTTTCATAAAAATGATTTATCAAATGCTTTAGAGAACATTTAAATTTTATATCAGATATGCATACAAAAAATCTAATTTGCCATTTTTTAATATTATTGAATACTATGTTACCCCTCTCTTAATTAATGCCATCTCCAACTAGCAATTACTGGTCTATAGTAACCAAATTAGGGTGTTAAAAAGGTTGAATTAGCATGAAATTATAACTGTGGTATGGATATAAATCTCCCTAACATTATTAGTCTATTAATGTTAGAATATTAAACATGGCTTTTTTAAACATGTGAAAAGTTGTATGAATACCATATTTCTAGGAAAAAAATAAATTAGGGAGTTGCATTTAAATATCTTAAAAATTTATTAATTTATTTTAATTTATTTTAAAATATTTAAAGAGATATATTATCCACGTTTAATCAATTAGGTTTTTATAAAAATATATTAAAAAATTATTATATTATATTCAAAACTTATATATATATATATATTATTTATTTTTTATGTTATAATAAAAAATCAATTAAATATTTGCAGTATAAATTATATTTAATTTTTTCTCCTTTGAATCATTAATACAAAATAAATGATTTATATTTTTAAATATAATTCACTACAAATTTAAAAATATTCATTTTAGAATGAAATATTATTATCAAAATTTATTATGCTAAATTTAGAATTTATTTAATTTAATTCAACAGTAATATAATGTATGAGTAAATAATTAAAATTTATATTTGATCAATATTTAAATAAATATTTTTATATTAAATTTCAAAAATAAATTTATTTAAATTAATCCTAAACAAGTTGGTCATAGAAATTAGATGGAATGCCTAATTTTCTCTTTTTATTTAATATACTTCAAAACCTGAAATAGATTAAAAAAAAAAAAACAACAGAATATCTAGGTACATTTATGACAGGATAGGTGTATTCCTAATTTATGCTTTACTTGTTATTTTTCAGTACAATTAAATCAATGCATAAAATTNGTTTTCTCTTTTTATTTAATATACTTCAAAACCTGAAATAGATTAAAAAAAAAAACAACAGAATATCTAGGTACATTTATAACAGGATAGGTGTATTCCTAATTTATGCTTTACTTGTTATTTTTCAGTACAATTAAATCAATGCATAAAATTTATAAATTATTAAATAATATAATAACATACGGAATAAATTTGAATATTTAATTATGTTAATCAGCAGTATTATTGTTTTGACGGGTAGAAATGTAACATAACTCCACCCCGCCTGCAACTCCTGCCTCTCCACTTTCTCCAGTTTCTTCCGGCAGCTCATCTACCATTTCATGCGTACTGCAGATCTAGTTCCACTTTCCGTTTCGCATATACCGGTTCTGAGTTCTGGCTATTGGGGAATTAAGGAATTCTATAAATTCGGGTGGATGCGGGCTATAGAAGGGGCAGAGAATCGAAGCTAAGAAGGGATCTCTTTCTGTAGCCACGATTTCGATGTTCGATCGGCTTTCATGAGCCCCAGCCTGAGCTATTCCAGGGCATCTGCGCGTAAAACTTCTTCTCCCGTCTTTTCTAGCACTGGTGCGTTCGGCGACCTTCCGCTTTAAGTTTTATTAGGGCGAGTAGATTCCGACGTTAACTTTTGTGATGCTATATCCGTTTCTATTCATATTAGATGAGTGTGGAGATCATTAATTTTTTANAGGTGCGTTCGGCGACCTTCCGCTGTAAGTTTTATTAGGGCGAGTAGATTCCGACGTTAACTTTTGTGATGCTATATCCGTTTCTAATCATATTAGATGAGTGTGGAGATTGTTAATTTTTTAAGATGGATTTTGAACTTTTCTCCCGTATGTTAAGAAGCTTTACTGTTGATGTCTGAATGGTTGTCTCTGATTGGATTGGCTATTCTATTCAGAGTGTTCGTACTTCATAGAATGCACTTCTATGAAGTGAATGAATTGGTTAATCATCTGATTTATATGACTTGGGTTATTTAAATTTGAAGTGAATGTTGTAAAATTGTTGCGTTATGATTACTGTGAGGNGGTTCGTACTTCATAGAATGCACTTCTATGAAGTGAATGAATTGGTTAATCATCAGATTTATATGACTTGGGTTATTTAAATTTGAAGTGAATGTTGTAAAATTGTTGCGTTATGATTACTGTGAGGAACATAAACTTTTGGAGCCTGTTAGGACAAATTATGATTTATCAAATCTGGATTTGACAAATCCTATTCGAGTAGGATTTTGTAAATCCTGATGGTTTAAATTCTGAGAACTATTTGATTGCCCAGTTTCATCGCTCCTATTAAATAGCTGGGTTGTTTGGTGGCGGTTTAGAGGATTGTGGATTTGAAGGGATTTACAAGGTTTTGTGATTTTAAATCACTCACGTTAATTTATTCACCATTAATCATACTAACTTTTATGATCAATGAACCAAATACAAAGAACTTAACACATATTTCACTCACAGTGAGCCGCATAATTAGTAAAACCTAGTACTTGTATGAAAACGATTTGAAGCATAAGAAAGAAAATTATGTCACCATTGTATGTCCCATTTTATTTAATTAAATAACATTATTTAGAAGAAGATTGAAACTTAAGCCAAAGTAACATAGGAAATAAAAATCATATAACATCNTTATGTCCCATTTTATTTAATTAAATAACATTATTTAGAAGAAGATTGAAACTAATGCCAAAGTAACATAGGAAATAAAAATCATATAACATCAATAATGCTAAAACTATGTTACAATATAAAATTCACTCACATTATGCTCCAATTAAATAAGTATATATGTTTATGCTCTTCAATCACCCAACTCTATTATAATACTTATGAGAACTTTAGGGTAAAATTTTAGAAGATATTTTGGATATTAGATAAGATACTACATAGGGACTTTTCTTTCATTTTATGAGAAATTTTTGATATGATTCATGGTTTTCTATAGACAAAAATTTCCTTGACTAGTTATCCCTCTAGATCATGAGAGATAACTGTCAATTAAAGTTTGTCAATAAGCTTTATAATACTTAGCATATAGTAGCAACAAGTTGCTTTTGAAAATGATATAAACCTTTGTTGGCTTAAATCAATTGGTGTGGGAATTATGACAAACCTATTTAAAATTTCATGCTTTCTTCATCATGCTGGATTATCATGGACTTTGGTTTACATAGTTATTAGAGATAATTGTTCAAAATTTATCAAAGAATTATTACTATCAATAATTAGGTTACATTGTCCAAGAGAACCTCGTAGAATTAGGATGGATGTTTGTTTAAGGGGTCAATTTTTAAGTCGACTTTGATATTTTTATTCTTGTGCTATTAGGTCTCTTATGACTCATTGNCTTGTTGTTCTCTTTTATTATAAGTTGTTTATTCAATATTTAGTTTTCTTAATAATTTATTCTCAATCCTTACAACTAAGCTCTGTCCTTCTCTAAAAAAAATGAGTTGATTTTCTCCTTCTAAATAGATTGATTTTGAGGTGAGATGAAGATATTCTCAATGGCTCTCAAATATTCTTATAATTTTTGTTAATATGATGACTAATGTTGATTTATGTGGTTGTGTGGAGATGCCAACATGTTTAACCCAAAAATACCAATAGTTTGTACAATACATTGATTTTTGAGAAATTTATAAAAATACCACATAATTTTTGTGCATTTACATATTTAACACCTAAAGTTTCAAATTTACAATTATAACACTTTGGATGTCAAAACACTAGTGCATGAAAATGCATACCTCACTTTTAAAATGATAGTAATTGTGGCATTTGTTCATGTAATATTAAAGATTTGATTGATATGCATGCAAATATGAAAGCTTAGGTGTTAGATACATAAATATGAATTTGTGTGGTATATAATTTACCAACCCTTGTTTTTTTTTTTATTTATGCATCAATTTTGAATTTTAATCAAATTTCTTGGTAATATTATTATGTAAATATTTATTTCCATTCAAATTTTCTTATTGTTAATTTTTTTTAACATAAAATTTTGGAATAATTTCTTTATTTGGTGATTGAAAATATTATGTCTCTATCTTTAATAAGTTTTTCAATTGCATCATTTTTTAAATTTTTGTGCTTGTTTTTTCTTTTATTTTTGGTGCACTTAATTATTTTTTATTTTATTCTATTTTTAATTTTTACTCTAATATCACATGATTGCATGTGAACATTTTAGTTAGCACCAATGATGGGACTTAATTTTCAAATTGATATTAATATTGGATTCAATATTTGTAATCTCAAAAAGCAATGTTGACTTTGATGTTATTGAAATCATGTGAGATGTATTGTAGTTGAGATAAAAATCACATTCATGCAATAAACTTTAATTGGAAAAAAAGATTATATGTTAGAAACAGATCAAGAGTTTAACGGTTTGAAGATTATGGTGATAATGATGAAGAGTGAATTGGCAAAATATTAATCCAATAATAAGATTTTTTATTTATCTTAGTGTTGAATGCATTTTTTCTATACATAATGCTTGATTGAATCAAATTTATAGTAATAATAACAACTTATGAATTACAATTTGTTTATGTATGTGTGATGCACATTTTTTGCAACAAAACTAAGCTCTTTAAATATTTTAAAGAAGCATTTAAATTCTTCAAGACTTGATATAAATTCAATATGTCATGAATAAATCTTTAAGTTTATAATAAAAAATTAATTCCCCATATTTAAAACATTAAATGTATTGATCCAAAATTGTAAGTTTTTTAGATGAATTAGAGACTTATATCTTCTGAGAATTAAGTCTACTAAATTTTTTGAATAAGAAGAGAAGCTTATAATAAAATTAATATATTTTTTTTAATATGACAAACATTATTTACCTTATGTGGCTTAAACCTTTTAATATTTTAATAAGTAAAATATCTATACCTTCAACAACTTATACATTAGGCTTATGCATTCTAAAGGTTTGTGATGAATAGTAAAATGCATCCCTTCTAATATTTATACTCCTAAGGTTTATAAATTTGCAGAAAAAATTATTCATTATAATGATTTTGCATTTTGATGTTATAAAAAAAATTATATTTTAAGGTTTTATCTTTTAATATTTTAAAAATCTAAACTTTTCATGGTTTTTAACTTTCAAGATTTTTTAGATTACTTTTATTTGATATTTTTAAAAAATATACATCTTCTAAGGCTATTGACTTTTAAGGCTTTTAAATAACCTATTTCTCTTGAGGCTTTTACTTTTCAAGATTTTTGAAGAATAACTACGTTATAAGATTTTTTTATCTGAGATTATTAGATGTAGTGTTCCTTTCAATTCCTCTATTTTGTTTAGGTTTAAAACAAACTTATGCTCTTAAAATTCTAGCGAGTTAAGATTTTTAGAGAATAAAAACCATTTGAGATATTTGTCTTCTAATATATATAAATAAGTGTAAACCATACCAATCACTTGTTCTCATAGATTTTTTTTAACAATGATCATATTTACTGCTAGCCTTTTAAAAAAGTTTTCTTGTAGGTGTGCCTTCTAGGAATTTTCTTATGAGCATTGTAAGCCCTTATGAGGTCTTTTTAGATAAAATGTGAATGTAATAATGTTTATAAAATTAATTGAAAATGATGTGTCTCTTGTTTCCTTTAAGAGAGACTATAATTTGATTTTCTTAAAAAATCTTAAAGAGGTGAAGAGCTCAATTTTTTGGGTCTCTTCATTGATGGCATTATAATGCTGTTTTTATTAGATATACATGATGGTTTGTGGAAGTTATTGAATTTTTTTTTTCTCTAATGATATCATAAAAGAGGTCAATAAGGAAATGTTGATTGATATTTACTAAAGCTTATGGAAGATAATAAGTTGGTCAAGTAGTATAAGAAAGATTGCTTGAACTTACAAATTTAAAGATATTTTAAAAAGCAGAGGATCTTTAGCATAATAATGTGAGGTTACTACATTAAGTAGCATTAAATTGATTGACCCTAGTATATTTTTGATTTATGAAAATAGAGATCTCTTATTTTGTTCAACCTTCTTTAAAAGCTAAATAATTTGAGCAAAAACTTGATGCTACTCCATCTAATGCAAACAATCCTTTGAAAGTTAGGCCTAGTTGGCTTTCTTTATTTAGATTATGTTATCCTTAATCAAAGGATTATTTTCAATTAAAAAGAAGTATTTGTATAATATTGAGAATATTTTTCATAAATAGAATCAAACTATTGCATGCTAGAAAATTCATGGTAACATAAAGAGTTTTATGTAATAAATTTCCATGAAGATTCTGCACATACATATATGAAAAAAAAGAAGGAAAAATTTATTTTCTTGTAAAAATAAAAAACAACCTGGCTTGGCCAAATTGAAACAATCTATTATGCACATGAGATTATAAAAGTTTGGTATTCCCAACAATTGAAAAATACATGATACTGAAATTATGACTGTCTGCTTGTTCTCTTATAACTGTGATAGAGATTATGAAAAAGCTAGTGAAGGATGACGCTCATGGTTAAGTAACGATAGTAGGGTGATGGAGAACATGCATGGCTATCAAGAAATGATCATTGAACGATGGATATTAAGATTGTGGTTGGACAATGATAATCTAGAGATAAAAGTTAGTTGATGATAATTGGGAGATGGAGGTCGGGCAATGCCAATCGAGAGGCAAAAGTTAAGTGATGATGGTCATGAAATGACAACTAATCAAATATCATCATAAAATGAGAGTAAGGTAACAATGATTGGAAAGTGATAGTCAGATAATGATGGCCAAGTGTTAGTAGTCAAATATTATTGATGATTGAGCCATAATAGTTTGATAATAAATGATAAATGATTGTGGTTGGGTGATAATAGTCAACTATTTTAAATACAGGGGTGGTGGTGGTCGACATTGGCTCTAAAGCAGAATTTTGTAGTTTTTAGATCTCTAAATTATCTTTATCATTCATGCAAAAAAGATGGGTCTTTATGAGAAATACTTTGATTATTTGGTCTAAAATCTCAAGCTACATAATTAGATGACTTGTGCTACTTTCTTTGATTATTTTCAATTCGTTTAATGTTTAATGATTTCAATACCTCAAAATTCAGTAATCTTTGTTCTATTGGGTTACTTTTGTCAATAAAATCAATTAAAATTTAAGCATATATGATTCAAATATTGTTTGACCCTTCAATTAATGTCTCAAATCTCAACGCTTTTGATCAAAACTTCTAGTATTTGATATTGGCTCATTTAAGTTTGTATTGTACCACTTTTATTTTCTTTGATTTGCCTTATCAAGACATTTAGTTTGACCATTAATTTATTGAAATCAAACCTCAATCATACTTTTAAATATTGCTTACTCAATAGAATAATCAAGATACACAATTTATTATTCAAAATCTAACAATATGAACAAAATTTAACTTGTAAACCAAGTAAATCAATACCTACGTTCTTCTCTTCTAACTTTTTTTACTTTCATAAAAATGATTTATTAAATGCTTTAGAGAACATTTAAATTTTATATCAGTTATGCATACAAAAAATCTAATTTGCCATTTTTTAAATATTATTGAATACTATGTTACCCCTCTCTTAATTAATGCCATCTCCAACTAGCAATTACTGGTCTTCAATAACCAAATTAGGGTGTTAAAAAGGCTGAATTAGCATGAAATTATAGCTGTGGTATGAATATAAATCTCCTTAACATTATTAGTCTATTGATATTAGAATATTGAACATAATTTTTTTAAACATGTGAAAAGTAGTATTAATAACATATTTCTAGGAAAAAAATAAATTAGGGAGTTGCATTTAAATATCTTAAAATTTTATTAATTTATTTTAAAATATTTAAAGAGATATATTATTCACGTTTAATCAATTAGTCTTTTATAAAAATATATTAAAAATTTATTATATTGTTTTCAAAACTTTTATAAATATTTTTTATTTTTTATGTCATAATAAAAAATCAATTAAATATTTGCAGAATAAATTATCTTTAGTTTTTTCTCCTTTGAATCATTAATACAAAATAAATGATTTATTCTCTTAAATATAATTCACTACAAATTTAAAAATATTCATTTTAGAATGAAATATTATCATCAAAATTTATTAGACTAAATCTAGAATTTATTTAATTTAATTTAACAGTAATATAATTTATGAGTAAAAAATTAAATTTATATTTGATCAATATTAAAATAAATATTTTTATATTAAATTTTAAAAATAAATTTATTTAAATTATTCCAAAACAAGTTGGTCATAGAAATTAGATGGAATGCCTAGTTTTCTTTGTTTATTGAATATACTTCAAAATCTAGGTACATTTATAACAGGATAGGTGTATTCCTAATTTATGCTTGGCTTGTTATTTTTCAGTACAATTAAATCAATACATAAAATATATAAATTATTAAATAATATAATAACCTAATATAACTATTTCGTAATTTAGATGCAATAAATTTGAATATTTATATTATGTTAATCAGCGATATAGTTGTATTGAAGGGTAGAAATGTAAAATAATTTAACTCCACCCCGCCTGCAACTGCTGCCTCCCCACTTTCTTCAGTTTCTTCCGGCAGCTCATCTACCATTTCATGCGTACTGCAGATCTAGTTCCACTTTCCGTTTCCCATATACCGGTTCTGAGTTCTGGCTATTGGGGAATTAAGGAATTCTATAAATTCGGGGTGGATGCGGGCTATAGAAGGGGATCTCTTTCTGTAGCCACGATTTCGATTTTCGATCGGCTTTCATGAGCCCCAGCCTGAGCTATTCCAGGGCATCCACGCGTAAAACTTCTTCTCCCGTCTTTTCTAGCACAAGTGCGTTCGGCGACCTTACGCTGTAAGTTTTATTAGGGCGAGTAGATTACGACGTTAACTTTTGTGATGCTATATCCGTTTCTATTCATATTAGATGAGTGTGGAGATCATTAATTTTTGAAGATGGATTTTGAACTTTTCTTCCGTTTGTTAAGAAGCTTTACTGCTGATGTCTGAATGGTTGTCTCTGATTGGATTGGCTATTCTATTCAGAGTGTTCGTACTTTATAGAATGCACTTCTATGAAGTGAATGAATTATTTAATTATCAGATTTATATGACGGATTATTTAAATTTGAAGTGAATGTTGTAAAATTGTTGCATTATGATTACTGTGAGGACAAACTTTTGGAGCCTGCTAGGACAAATTATGATTTATCAAATCTGGATTTGACAAATCCTATTCGAGTAGGATTTTGTAAATCCTGATGGTTTAAATTCTGAGAACTATTTGATTGGCTGGGTTGTTTGGTGGCGGTTTAGAGGATTGTGGATTTTAAGGGATTTAGAAGGTTTTGTGATTCAAATCACTCACGTTAATTTATTCACTATTAATCATACTAACTTTTATGATCAATGAACCAAATGCAAAGAACTTAACACATATTTCACTCACAGTGAGCAGCATAATTAGTAAAACCTAGTACTTGTATGAGAACGATTTGAAGCATAAGAAAGAAAATTATGTCACCATTTTATGTCCCATTTTATTTAACTAAATAACATTATTTAGAAGAAGATTGAAACTTAAGCCAAAGTAACATAGGAAATAAAAATCATATAACATCAATAATGCTAAAACTATGTTACAATATAAAATTCACTCACATTATGCTCCAATTAAATAAGTATATATGTATATGCTCTTCAATCACCCAACTCTATTATAATACTTATGAGTACTTTAGGGTAAATTTTTAGAAGATATTTTGGATATTAGATAAGATACTACATAGGGAATTTTCTTTCATTTTATGAGAAATTTTTGATATGATTCATGGTTTTCTATAGAAAAAAAATTCCTTGACTAGTTATCCCTCTAGATCATGAGAGATAACTGTCAATTAAAGTTTGTCAATAAGCTTTATAATACTTAGCATATAGTAGCAACAAGTTGCTTTTGAAAATGATATAAACCTTTGTTGGCTTAAATCAATTGGTGTGGGAATTATGACAAACCTATTTAAAATTTCATGCTTTCGTCATCATGCTGGATTATCATGGACTTTGGTTTACATAGTTATTAGAGATAATTGTTCAAATTTTATCAAAGAATTATTACTATCAATAATTAGGTTACATTGTCCAAGAGAACCTCGTAGAATTAGGACGGATGTTTGTTTAAGGGGTCAAATTTTAAGTTGACTTTGAAATTTTTATTCTTGTGCTATTAGGTCTCTTATGACTCATAGCTCTCATAGATTGAGCCATAAAAAAATACTTTGGCTTTGGACATAATTGGGATATGATGGTAATAGTTTATAACAAATCACTCGAATGGTGTGCATTTGTTATAGGGGTGTCAAAAATTGACTCGACATATCAATTCAACTTAATTCGACTTAAATACGACTTGACAAACCTTGTTCTTGTTGGCCTAGTTAATTTTTCTGATTTGGGTCGAGTTCTGGTCAAGAATCTCAACACGTTTATTTTTTTAAGTCAGCTTCGAGTTGACATACCAACACAAAATTGACCTAAATTTGACCTGCCAACCTGAAATCGACTTGAATTTGACCCTTCAATATTGACCCCAACCCGATTGGAGCTTGTCGTGAAATTGATCTGAATTTGATATCAATAGCTAGTATGCATATGTTAAATGAGTTATGCGGGTTGGGTTTGGTTCAGATTTTCTGACTCATTTAATATTTGTGTTGTGCTCGAGCCAAGCAGTATTGGGTTGGGTTGATTTCGGTTCAGACCTGAACCCAACCCATGAACCTGATTTGACACCCTTTTGTGTTATATTTTTATTGATGCAAGATCTTTTAGAGTGATTGTATATTTATATGATATTTACTCTTTTTTAGTACTTAAGTTTATTATTCTTGGTTGGTTATTACTTGAATATTTTTTTTGGAATCTTATATTTTCTCATACGGGGCTTAGATTTAGGTGTATTTCTTTTCGATTGGGATTTCAATTCAATGTCATTTAAACGATTTGAGCTCAAATGGGATTTCTGATGGGATGTAGCTATGTTCATCTTGGGAGTAATAATGTGATCATTGTCATATATGTGCTTTCTTTGATATTTTATGTCTCATTGATTTTTCATGTTTTCTAAAAAGTATTGGTTTTAAAAATTAAAATTTTTGGCATAGCAAATAAGGCCATATAGTCGAGATAGCTTTGAGAGTTCTTGTTTTAATATCATTTTTCTTTGTGAAAGGCCTCATTCAAATGAAAGAATAAATATATTAGCAAGTTTCATGATTGAATATTCGATTTCTAGTCTGTAATCCAAACTTGCTTGATTAGATTGGAGGAGGAAATTTAAGTTAATTTTTTTCAGGATTATTTTGAATAGATCAATTAAATATTTGTTATAGGAATAAGTCTTATAAACTCCACTCNCAGGATTATTTTGAATAGATCAATTAAATATTTGTTATAGGAATAAGTCTTATAAACTCCACTCCTTGTGACATAAATGATTGAACTAGAAAATTATGAATTATGTCCTTGCCATATAGGTAGGTTGGCCCACTTAAACAACCTTTTTTTTTAAGTTAAAGTTCTAATTCTTTGAGGGTTTAAATCCCAATTGGTACATGAGCTATATCAACTCCTTTTTTTTTGTGGAGGATTGGACTCAAAGATTAGAGCTTATATCTTGTCTTATAAGCATGATGACTTACTCAAATGTATGTGTGCCACTTAGTAACTATGAACTCTTGCTTGGAAGAGGTTTAAGAATTTTTGAAATGGTTGCATTACTTTTGAAGTAGTTTATTGTTTTTTGTGCAGGCATAATTTGAGTTATCTTTGCTTTGAAGAGTGCTTGTGTGCTTTTGAGTTATCCAGTTTTTAATTGGAATGCTCATTGAAATTTGTTCCGATGAGAATTTATTTTAATTGGTTGATGTGCATTTTAAAGTTATGTGTTTGTATGTGTACTTCAATTATCTGCTAGGCTTCATAATTTGAATTGAGTTTGATTGTAATTCACATGCACAACTTGATAAATGCATTCTTGTTGAGAATCGTGCATGACCATTTTAGTTTGAAATATTTTTTGCATTTTGCCACTCAAACTTCTTTTAGAGCATGTAGCTGAACATAGTGGGATTAAGGCTTTGTTGTTGTTGTTGGGTGCACTGGCACAACACAAATGATTGTTGAGCTCTTTTCATTGCAAGAAGTCTTGAGGCAAATATTCAGGTCCATAATATGTGACCTAAACAGTTGTTGTGATTCAATGTTACAATACCTTGCCCTTGAAACCGCTTTCAAATTGATGTGTTTGAGTTGGGATCATGATTCTTCTTCAGCTTCTACTAATATCTAGTGATGTCTCATTTATGTTTGTGACATAATGAGATATATTGTTGCCATGATATTATGCAATGAAGTTGATATAAAGCAATGACAATGTCTCTTTCTACTTTTAATGAAAAGTGCCGCATAAATGTTAGGACTTGAAACCACAGATTTTAGATTCTGTGTTCCTCTCGTTAGCATTTCTAAGCCAAGAATGATGATGGTTATACATGTTGTGTGCGTTATTATATTTGTGTCACACACTATGTTTGTACTAGTAGTTTCTAAAATGTGCTAGGAGCTTGTATAGTCACATTATCAAAGTTTGCTAGGAATTATCAGCGACGTTGAAATTAGAAGCCTCTCTCCTCTATAGCCCATTTTTTTCTACATCTCTTCTTTGAGCCTTCTAATCGTAACACCACACATAAATTGTCTATTACAACTGTGGCATTTTAAGAAGTGAAATCCATTTTAATACAACAGTGATTTCAATGTTCTTGTGGAACAACACTATCAATGGCTCCAATAGCATCCTTGAAGCTGAACTGGTGAATATTAGTTCCCATAGAATTCTGAAACTCACAAGTTGTTGAGCGTGTTATATTTTTCATATGCTTGTCAGGTAACTTCTATGTATAAATATATATCTAAGATGAATAACTGACACAGAACATTGATAGATACAATTATATGTTCTTGTTGGATAGCTTACAAGGGTATCATCTACATTCTGGTTGCTCCCCTAAGAGTCAGTATACATTGCTTTATGAGGCGGAAAAGATCTACAGTGAGATTGAAGCCTACTCATTTTCAAATTATTTGGGATGGCCTCAACTTCTTCAGCTTTTTAATATCTCACAAAGTAGAAGAGAAAATGTTTCTAATGACATTTGTCATAGTTTTTCATGATCATGTGTTGGATTATCATATAACAATTATATATAAAAAATGTATCTTTCAACAATAAATCATGCAAATGATAACATTATATAGAGTTGCAGAAAATACATTTATGTTCATGATCATTCTTTGAATGTGCTTGTTCTATCCAAACATGCAAACAAACAACCTATCATTCTCACAAATGTAACCTTTTTATCCACGTTAGCATTCAAAGCTATACACATCTTTCATTGCTTAGATGTGATATTGAGCCAAAATTTAGTAATAAAATCGGTGTAAATGGCATTTGTTGACTCAAACATGTTGATTCACTTATTAGTTTCATTAACTAGTAACTTAATATTTTCTTTGCTTACTTTTGCTCTACTATGCTAACCATAAGGTTCATTAGCGGTAGATCTTTTCGATCTACTATCTTTAATTCCATTATTTGACTTTGACCCAGTTGGTGATGGAGGTACATTCACAATTATCTAATTAGTTTTAGAGGATTATTATCTTGAAGTTGGTCCTATGATATCAGTAAATGGGTCTATGTCAAGCTCTACATTCTATTCAATTACAAGCTCAACTGGTGGATGTTACAATGGTAGCTTACTAGCCCATGATGTTGACTTACATTGAAAGATTTTCAATATTAATATTATCAATACACATCCCTTCGAATGCATCATATTGATGGAATGGATTTTGGCATTAATTTATCATGGAGAATTTAGTAAATTTGATCTTTGAGTAACAAATCATAATTGGTTTTCAGCCAAAAATGCATATATAAATATGAATAAGTTGAATTAGTTCCTCCCAATTGCTATAGTTCCCCTCTAGCTGATTTTCTAGCTCTTATAGCTTACAACTTGGTGATTATCTAGCTCATTTCATCGCCAATTACAATTTTTGGTACATATTCTTAATGTAACTCTTCAAATTCTCAAATCACGGCATGATATCACCAAGAGGGCATGCTATGTCTATATGGTAATTTAATGTGCCTGTCATAGCCTCCCATACATCCTTCTTTGGAATACCAATGTTTCTCAATATGTAACGCCCATTGATTATCTCAAAATCCTATTCTTTTGGCCATTTTGAATTCTTGAAGGTCCTCCTATCCACATGAACTTTTTTATATTTTCTGNCTTTCATAGCCTCCCGTACATCCTTCTTTGGAATACCAATGTTTCTCAATATGTAACGCCCATTGATTATCTCCAAATCCTATTCTTTTGGCCATTTTGAATTCTTGAAGGTCCTCCTATCCACATGAACTTTTTTATATTTTCTGCCAACTCAAACAATTTTACTTACAAATTTGAATGTTTTAAGATCAATTAAGATTAAGATTATCAAAATATAGTGAGTCATAAATTGAATTTGCAATTTAAACTATCATTTTTCTGAATAAATTGATTCATCAAACCAAATTATCTAACATTTTAAAGAATAATAATAAATTAGTGGGACAAAGATAGTACCTATATTATGCCTCACATTGTTGTAATATAGAATTCAATGTGCCTCTCTTATAGCTTTTGTCTTTTATGGACTTGCGATTACTTTGACATTATTTATTTCTGATTATTATTGTTTATCACTTTATCCCATGTAACTCAAAAGGATTGGGCCCTCATTTAGCTCCCTCGATCAATGGGTTCTCTCTTTTTTTGTCTTATGTAGAAAAATCAATTTTTATCAAATTTCTTTTAATTAGTTCACGTTGATCAATTCTGCCTCCAATATTTCATCAAGCCTAGCAGCCCTCTATCGTCCTCATTCACTTCATGCCACCTCAGTGGATTGTAAGATTATTAGTGTCATCTTATCAGTATGTGCATTATTGTTATACTTAAACTGGCACCACATTTATTTGTGGACTATTGCACTATTTTGTGACTAATATTCTTTTGTTTTATATATTTTCTATTAAAAGATCTTGTAGGATTATACAAATATGCACAAAATTTGAATTAACATACTTACTTAATTCTCCCCTATTTTATCATGGCATTAGACCCATAGGCTTTTTTTTTCTTTGTATTTCTACCAGCCACATTATTAGTCACGTCATTGCCCATAACTTAATGAGCCTTCATTGCTTGTAATATATATATTTAAATTTTTTTATAATTCCCTTATTTGTGGCCTTTATAGTTATAACCAACTCTTTATCCTTCTCTCTCTTTACCGCGAGTTGCTCTAATATTTTTTCATTCAATGGATTACATTCTTTGATTTTAGGTTTATTTTGAATTGAAAGCGGCAACTTAAATTCCGTTGGAGAATTACAAAACATTCATTCAATATATCTTTTGAATAAAAATTATTACTTTAAGAGATCACAATTAATTCACATTTTTTTTTTGAAAAGAAGAAGGAATTTCAGCCTTCTTCTTACCAAGGAACCTCAGCAAGGAGATCCCACATGCAATATTTGAGATGACTAGGATTCAATGGTAATGTCTGGATTATAGAACTCTATTATTTCTGAAATAAGATGCACTTTTTATGTTCATTCAACAAAAAAAATTGGGATATGATAAATCATATGTATTTTAAAATCTATAATGTGTCCCAAATTTATGAGATCAAAATTAAGATCTTACCCAAAAAACAAGTCAAATGACCTATCATAGATCACTCGAATATGCTGTAATGCCTTTGATGAGAGTTGGATTATCATTAATGCATCTAAATTGAACGTAGCAAAGATGGCAACTCTTTTTCAAAAGTTTGTTAAAGAAAAATGAATTTATAATATTCAGTTGTATTCAGTATTTTGTTCGATGCTACAAAGGTATAATTCTTCAAAAGTACTGGCTTTCTTTAAGTGAAATCATTGCCATCATTCTAATATAAGAATGGAGAAGAGAGTTATTGACTCTAGAGCTCTCCACAATACCTTTTCCAGGACCTTTTCTATAGTCCCGCGGTCTAGACCGAGTGCGGAAAAGTTTCTAGCAACCTGGGATTGATCAAAATAGCAAATTGAGGGCTGATCAACCTTCTTTACATGGATTTGGCTCCTCCTTTCAATAGTGGTCCCAATGATAATTATCTAGTGCTTATATATTTGATTTAATGTTTAGGTTTTCAGTTTTTGGTCGTTTTTATGTTTAGGACGGTTATCTGCGTCTCGATCTTCTTTTTTAGGGTTGTATCTAAAGACAGGTGATGTTGAGGCTGTAGCTGTCATGACCCGACTTGGGGTCTAGAATTAACTAAGGCGGGAACTGTGGTCGGACGGTATTACCATTTCATTTTTACTTTCTATATTTTTTTGTTAGAAACCTTAAAAATATAAAAGAGTCACTAAAATACACTAAGTGCAATAAATTTAAAACATCTAGAAACAACAATAAGAAAATAGAATTGAACAGTCTAACACTATTTGAAGAAAATAGAACAAAAAGAAATTACAAACACATTATAAACTAGTACCTATTAGTTGCAATTCTCTTTCTGTAAATCAAGTTTTTCCTATTATACATATCAACCTAAAATTTTTTTTCCTAAAAAAAATCGTTAATTGTAACAATAAATTTGACTTAATAAGCAATTATAATTTTAATATACATTAAATTTTTATGCCAATGCTATAAATGAATGACCAAAGAAAATGTTGTTCATTTATTTATAAAACTTTAACTTTCATGTTAAATTTATCCTTTTAAACTCTTTTAGAGTCATACATAATTACCATCTTACCTAAAGTTATCCTAAAAAAATGTACCCAATGATACTTAATTATAAAATGATTGTTTAAAATATAAACTTTCAAGCTAACAGTATGCATATAATTATAAAATGACTGTTTAAAATATTACAAAAATTCTTTAGTAAACATTAATTTAATACATATAATAAAATAATTACCCACATTTGCTTTCAAGAGTCATCTGAAATACTTATCCTCCACTAACTTCACCTCCTTATGACACCCAAGATTCTTTGTCTTCCTCAAATTCCAAGGGTTTGTCTGTCTCCTTTCTCACTTCCTAATAGAAATAAAATTTAATACATTAATTAACTAATTATATTTTTAANTAACAATAAATCATGCAAATGATAACATTATAGAGTTGCAGAAAATACATTTATGTTCATGATCATTCTTTGTATGCGCTTGTTCTATCCAAACATGCAAACAAACAACCTATCATT
>JXCR01132289.1:5022-45907 GCA_002079205.1 Phalaenopsis hybrid cultivar
TATATATATATATATATATATATATATATATATAAACAGATTCTTGTTGGTGATTTATATATATTTTTCCGAGTATAAATGTATTTTTTATTTTTTCCATGTCAATCAACTAAATTAGGATCTTTTTTAACCAAAATCATGTGATTATAATTATATGACCAACATATTTTAAATTATTGTTATAGTAACATTGTTTAAAATTATTTCCCATATATTGCTCATTGATAAAATTTATTAGTTATTCTAGTTTTAAACATTTAGTTAAATAAAACCCCTGTTTTTTATTATCAGTTTATTTTCAATTTTTTATTATGCTGCCCAAAAAATTTAGCATCATTCTTTCAAAGAGGTGAGCTTTTCTATTTTTTGCCCATATTAATGGAATTTTATAAATAAAATCCTTTGATTCTAGCATTGTATAATTAGAGGTGTGCATTAATAAAAGCCACAAGGTTACATATGTATTAAAAATTTGAAAATTTTACATACATACAAGTGGGGAACCAACACTTTTTTAGAGGGACAACTTATTATATTGAAAAATACAAGCAGATAAAATGACTACCACAATTCAGAATAAAAAATTATGTTACATTATCATTAATAAATTGAAACATATTACAAACTTTTCAATCTATTGTGTATATCTTGATGATGTTGCATAACAGCTTCATTCATAATCAAATCAAATCCTTATTTATCAATATATTGTATGAGATAGTCATTAAGTAAGTCATCATCCAATTGAACACAATCAATTTTTGATAATCTTCATTTTAGAGAATGTTATCAAGTAGGATAATAAGTCTATAAATTAATGAATACACACCATTCTTTGTCTGAATTAACTATCTTGCAAAATCAGCAATATTATTTAGAGGAGAAATCAACAAAACTATACAGGTTAATAATTTAAGTGGACAGTTGATGCCCAGGTGTTACAAACTCAGTAATAGAAAATTCATACTATATAATTCAACATGACAAATCAATTCTCTTTTATCAAAAACCAAAAATAGATCACTTGGATTTAAACACATTACACATCTTAGTGCTTGACAGAATGATTATTTAACTCTTGAAGTTGCATATGGATCATAGTATAAACCAACTCAACAAGATAATAGTGCATATTTGTCATTTTTTCGTCTGTACGTGTTGACCGATGATTAACCTTGAAATACAATTTGTTTATGAAATATCAATTTCAAAAATATTACAAAAACGAAACACTTCATCAAATAAATAAATGCATTTATTCTCCCTCTTCACTTAAAATCGTTGCTTGGATACTTGCACTTAGTTCAGTACATTATCAATATTCTAATATTTTTACTATAAGGATCTGATAATTCATTTATAATACCTAAAATATCAATCATTAGATAAAGTCAAAAGATTTCATTACATTGATTGAATATCATTTTCAACTCAATATAGTACCTCATCATTCTTGGCCATCCCGAGTACTTCATTTACAAATGTATACATTTTTGTGAAACTAATTAAAAAGATAAAAATGTGAGTTCCAATTAGTTTCAACAGTTTGTTGGAAACTAGTTTCTTGATTTAAACTATGACCAATAAGTAAATCTTCAATTTTAAGATACAAAATAATCTTCTCATGTTGAATAGTTTTGTGACCATCACTTCTCGAATAAGAAACTTGTTGTATTTAGAATTCTTAAAGTAAATTCAAAAAGAAGTTTGAAATTACTTATGCTTTTTTGCTACTGCTGCTAAACATAATTGAAGTTGACAAGCAAAACATTAAACATAATATGTCTACGAATTATAATGAAGAATAAGTCTTTATCAGCCATTAAACTCACCCACATATTAGAAGCTCAATCATAGTCTTGGTCACATATTCTATGCAAGCTTAATGAGTCTTTTGATGTCTTGAGTATAGCTACATTTTCTCATAAAACATGTTTGATACCAATAAATCATTCAATAATTTGTTTTTTCCTATCAATATATCTCACTACAACAACTAATTATTCATTGATTGTTACATCACGAGAATCATTCACTAATAAAAAATTATGAATCACTTATATAAGAACAGGAATCTGAGTTACTACTACGCAACAGAGTTGTTTCTCAATTTTTTGTGAAGAAAACTACATCTTTGTACTAAATTTTTCAAATATGATATTTTTCATTTATTCATTATGATTCCCAAAAAAATAAAATAATTCTAATTAATCTTCATAATTATTTGATTCAGATGATAACACCTAAAGTTTGATATTTTTATTTATAATTCTGACTTTAAAATCTATGAATAAATATATATATTTTACTATTTAAAAATTAGAAATAATGGCACTTTTATGTAATTCAAAGATTTAAATTACGTGTGAATAAATATGAAAGTTTGAGTGTCAGATATAAAATTATATAAGATTGTGTGGTAGGTGAGTAAATGCCCCTAATTTCTATAATCCACGCATTAAAGAATTAATTAGCATTAAAGATTAATTAGCATTAAAGATTAATTAGCATTAAAGAATTAATAAATTTAATACGCAATAAATTAATACTAATAATAAAGTAAAATAAATAATAAGCATTTCAAAGCAAAATATTCATTTAAATAAATCAAATAATAATTTTAAGCTTTTCAATTTATTAATTTTTTGGTAAGATTAGATGAAGGATAATATATAAAAGCAATTATATTAAAAAAGTGCGTACAATGATGATTCTGCCCTAGTTATTAAAAACATATTTACATCAGCATGCACGCATGATACAGCTCTCGACGTAACTTCTTCCGCTACGTCGCAATTTTTATTTTATTAATTAATTATGCGAAATTGTTCCTTGCTTAATTCGCGGCAATGTATTTATATATTAAAAAGAGGATGATATTTAGCCTAATAAATACTGCATTTGCAAACAATCCATCGCCCATTAATTGAAAGCATTTTGTTGGCTAGGAATTAAGAAATTCTTCTAATTTTTTAGTAATATTTATTTATTTTGATTTCTCAGCTTAATGGATTGTGCAATATTGATGAATCTCTAATCACTTGGCTTTGTTGGCCGCCGCAGGTTTAATCCAATAACTAACTTTTTTTGAGAGGTCAAGAACAATTAAAAGCAAATGGCATTCATTATAATTTTTCTGGTAGAAAATGGTAGCCATGTAGAATCAATGAAAGAAAATTTCGGTCAGATGTTGCGGCTTAATTTTAATTTATATGAATTTTTTTATTATATTTATTTTGAGGTGTAGATGATTATTTATGTATTGTTTTATAAAAAAGAAAGTTAAAAAGTACTCATAAAATTTTAGGTTGAATTATATATATACCATTGTTGAATCCAAAAGGGAAGATAGAGGGAGAGATAATTTTATTATTGGAGCTAAATTCTCTCAAATGAATTGTAAAAAAATGATTACCTTTCCAAATAAATGCTTCCTCTATTTATAAGAAATTTAGCACAATATGCATTTTGCCCCCATTTGGATGAGGATTGCACTGAGTATTTCAATTATTTTATAAGCGACGATTACCAAAAGTAGTTTGAAAACAAAGATAAAAACTATTCTCAATTTTCTACCAAACTCTTAAAGTTCCTTTGAATCTCTTCTCTCTTACAACACTCTTAACTCTCACAATAAAACTAAAAATAAAAATAAAAAATAAATTTGTGGTGTCTAAAAAATCTCTTTAAAAGTTCCTCCATTAACTATTTCAAGAACTTCTTAGGACTCTCCTATATTTTCTCTCAACTTCATTCTTTTATAATTTTTCAAGAGGTGTCTTAGTATCTCTTCAAAATATGTCCTGATTCGATGTATTTTTCAAGGGATGCCTCCTTTCACAAGTCTTTTAACCATATTTTTGTTTCTAGTGGTCATAATCACCATCTTTAGTCAATAAATGCCTCAAATGTCCTTCAAAATTCGACAAAATGAATTAACCCGTCAAATAACTGCCTCTGACGCTTTAGCGCGGGGCCTTTGACGCTTAGGCGCCAAAACACTTTTGCTCCATTTTTGTATTTTTGCTCCAAATTTGATCGTTTTTTTACTCCTTTTAGCAATTTTCACCTTTTTACTTGTATCTAAAAGAAAAACACACAAATATCTTCCATTAAAGCGCAATATCTCAAAAACAGATATAAATATATGTCTAAAAGCACTATATATTTTAGGTGTATCAGTTAATTACAGAAAGTTTGAACATAGAGGTTGACTCACTTGTAAGTACCTCTAGATATGGATGCAAATGATGATGAGATTGATGAAGAAATTTTAATTGCTTCAATATCTGGATCATCAAATGAAACATACTGAAAAATGGTATGTATACTTAGATGATTAGTTCATGCACCTTTTTTATTTTACTTTCGCTTCTTACATTATAGTCCTGCTTAATTTTCTTGATTTTATGCGCATACACAATATGTTTCACTTTTCTGCTTTTACTTTTATGTATTTTCTTTTCTATTTTTATTTTTCTTTCTTATATTACATACTAATCATGCTTCTTAATTCTAAAATATGACAGGTTCTCAGCTTCCCAGGAGACACTGCATTCAGGGGACTTTAGGGAACATGTATCAAAGGCTGAAGAAGGTTGTCATTACTCGTACAACTACTCTGGTGACTCATTATGTTGCCCTTGCTCCCGCACTAGGTCTCTCGCAAGCACCAACTCGCACTTCATCTTATTACTACCCACATCCTCATTTGATGAGCCAGAGCCCTCAACTCCAGCACCTGACATGGCTGACAACACCGACATGGTCTATATTGAGTCCAAGGGTGACTTGTAAATCAACTTTCTTTTTTAGAACATAATAATTTCAATTTTCATTCCATTTTATAATTTACTTAATGAATCATTTGCAAGTTCTACCCCTCCAGACCACCCATGGTGCAGATCACAGAGATCATCCAAAACATATAAAATCAGTTATATCTCTCATAGAAGCAGATACTGATTGTCATTTGTGATATGTATTTTAGGTAATTTGATGTATGATATTTAAATTTGAAATAAAAAGTAAATTTCTTCCTTTTTTATATGCTAATCAAGCTTACATACTTTCTTATTTGTAGAGGTCGTTTTACTAGTTGCCAGACCATCACTAGCAGATTCAATAGATTTTCGAGGTTCGTGTCAGACATAGGCTCAGGCATATGTTCACAATGGTGCTAAAGGCAGAGGTCCTCGTTGGTTGGGGAGAAAGTTTGGGCTGAGTTAAACCGAGCACGAGCCTCTCTGAAGTACCAGAGGAAGAGACAGACAAATTAGTTGAACCAGATGATGGAGGGAGTCGAAGGGGCTGCACTCCACATTGGAGGTTCGATCCCCCTCACTGAGCACTATCCAAGGCTTGTATGATTATGTCAAAATTAAAAGGCTTACACATTTATGTAATTATGTTACTCATATATTTATCTAATCATGTATACATGCCAAGGAGCTTCACAAAGATACATCCACCACAAAAATTGCACGTCCTTATACATCAACGCAGGGGCACACAACAATGGGTATCCGACCACTCTCTTCATGTCAATGTAAGTTTTAAAAGATTAATTCTATTAACATGTCAAATAATGTTTAAAATGTGAATTAATGTTTGAATTTTGTTATGAAGGAGGAGTGCGAGCTGAGAGACAGAGGGAGATGACTAGCTAGACCTCATCGTTCGTCAGCAGTGACAACCAGTCTACCATTGCACAATCCAATTTTGAGTTGTGGACGCAAACAACGAGGAAGAAGAAGGGGAGAGTGTATGGCCTTAGAGCAATGTGAATGGCATTTGAGGCTGAGCATTCCCGAGGAGCAGTAGGTGGCCCTAGATCCTTACAGTCTCAACATGAAAAGCTTGTCAGGCGTGTGATGATAATCAATGAAGAGCTCCGATAGGTGCGCAAAGGCTAGCAATTCGTTGCAGATAGTCTAGTGCTCATGACATATAGTTTTTATCGTTAGAGCAAGCGACACATGCGTTCAGTCGAGGAGGAGGATGAGAAGAAGCATGATGATGACGAAGATAAAGATTAATGGGTTGAAAGTACTTATTTCATAATGATAATCCTCAAGCATACTGTATCTATTATTTTACTCATCAATTTTCATTATGTTTTGTAGTTACATAAAAAAAAATATTAACAAGTTAGACTTTTTCTTTCTTAGTTCAAAATTCTGAATGTATCAGTCTTTTTTTTTCTAAACAGTGATGCTTCTAAAATCATTTAGCATAAGAATATATGTACACATTTTCTCATGTACGTAATAATTGAGGTTCAACTCATAAATATGTAAACACATAAGAATTTAGTGGCATGTATATAGATCTTCCAAGAAGAAATTGTCAGTGCATTGTCTAACATTTTGTCATAGTAAAAATAAGCATAAATTATGTATCACTTAATATTTTACCATTTTACCTAGAATGAATGGGGGTTTTATCCTTTCAACTGCACACACCCTCAACTAACATTACAATTTATCCTTTGAATGGTATAAATATAAAAAAAATAGAGATTAGATATTACACACACGTAAATATTTAGAAATGGAGTGGTATGTATGCAAATGCCTCTAATTAATTTGGTTGTTAAACGATTTTGACAGTTATAATGTAAAAATTTTGAATTTGAACTTTATAAAATAAAAAAAATAAAAAATCATCTTATAAAAATTTGATTTAAAAAAATAAAAAATCTGTAATGCAGCATCTCTTTTGAATCATATCAGTCCCCAGAAGACGTGCAGTCCACGTGCCAAATTACGAGGTCAGCAACTTTAATGGAGGAGAATTATTGCAACCTTCTAATACGAATTCGGTCTCGGCCTCTTGGTTCCCCGTTCGTATCTCTCTATCTTTCTTCTTCCGTTTACCCGTTCTCCTCCCCGCACTCTTGAGACTTGAGAGAGATCTAGGGTTAGAAAACTCTCTCTGACTCCTCGTCGGTGCTCGCAATATGGTGGCACAAATCTGCTTGGCGACGGGGAAGATTCGGAAGGAGCAGGACGGTTCGTTTTTTTTTTATAGATGATTGCGTTTGCTTGAACTTTTCTTGTGGTTTCTGCTATTCTGCTGTTGTTTCTACGATCTGAGGGCTTGTTTTGGTACTGTGCTGGAATTTGAGTGGGGCTTCGATGGATGTTTGGAGGGTTTGTTTTGGGATTAAGTTGTGCCGTGATTGTTGGATATGATTGTTGTTTTTTCAGTGAGCTGTGGTTTGATTTATCTGTTTTGAATGGGTTGGATTGATTTTGTTTATGCCTTATGGGAAATCTTGACTTAGTAGTAGTTGTTGTTTGTGTTGCTGGAACTTAAATTGTTTTGCTTCTTTTGTATTGATTTAGCTTATTTTGCTTATTCCCTGTGAAGTGATGCTATAAAGATTGGTATGGAAAATACTTCTGGATGGAACTAAATTCTACCAGTTGATGAATTTAGTTTAATTTGTTAAGCGGATGTTTATTGATGTTGAACTCATGATATTTGGGGCCCTTCTGCTTGTTTTTTGTTGTTTGGTTTGGAAGAAAAAAGTAAGTANCGGAGCTAAATTCTACCAGTTGATGAATTTAGTTTAATTTGTTAAGCGGGTGTTTATTTATGTTGAACTCATGATATTTGGGGCCCTTCTGCTTGTTTTTTGTTGTTTGGTTTGGAAGAAAAAGGTAAGTATAAGAAAGGTTCATGTAACGAACATTTAGCCATGAGAGCTCTAAGTTTCAAGGACGATACTTGTGCATTTACTTGCAAGCCATCCAATTCCTATTTATTTAAAAATTGTTTAACCTAAACTTTAATTTTACATCCATGCTGCTTAAATCTTTAATATCACATGAAAAATAAGCAACATTTTAATTTTTAAGAAGGGAAATACACCTTTTTATGCATATGTAAGGTGGCATGTTCAGTGTGCGTGTGGGCATTTTTATCTCCATTTTGAGAAATGGATATATGAGGGACCTTAATTAAGGAATAAAACACCGTAATAAGATAAAAATACCTTTAGTATTGAAATGTCTAGAATATCTATGTTGTTTTCTCTCCCTGACCGGACTCGCTTTTGTTGGACAAGTAAATTTCATTGATTGCTGACGAAATGTTACTCATACTGCAGGTTTGTTCATTATAATTAGTTTTGTTTTGGCCATGTTGGCTTTGATGCTTTTAAATAACTTCATATGCATTACTCTGCTTGAATTTGGCATATAGATGATCTTGGTGCACTGGCCTAGTTATTGACTGCATGATGGAAATATTGTTTTGGCGTTTTTTTCTTTTTCTTCAGCTTATAATATTGTTTGAAGATGCGATAGAGCTTTGCATGCTTCGGCACAGTGTTTTTGTGAATGTTATGACATTTATGGCAGCAAAATAATGAAGCTGCATGACTTTGTATCATATTATTCTTTATTTAGAATATTTTGGACATCAATTTTAAAAATTCATGAGCTACTGAGGACTGTTTTTTTTCAGCAGAAGTCAATTTTAAAATTTTCAGAAGACATCAATATTCATTTTTCATGTGTTATGAATGTTTTTATTTCCTTTGAACTCTACCTTTTCCTTGGACTATCTTTGCAAGCTTAGTTAAATTTTTATGTGTGTTATGTATGTTTAGGGACTTGCATTTATGTTTCCTGTCTTAGATATCAATTTTGATGAACTTCAAGGTTTATGAGTACATATTAAGAGACGAAAGCTAATTGAATCTGGTGAGAATTGTATATAGTTTAGGCTCCTATTTGTAAATAGGAAATATATGTGTCTAGGGTTTTATTTGTAAAGCAAGTTGTAAGGCTCTATATAAGCCCAAATCTTTTATGAATAGAGTAGATTTTTTGAGCAATTATTTCAATATGGTATCACAGCTCTAGGGCTACTGCCAAGGGAAGAACGGGAGGCTTCGTCTTCGCATGCAGGGAGGTGGGAGCTGCTTCTGGAGGTTTTTTTATTGTGCTAACCTGTCGTTGCCTTGCAGCAAAAGCAATGATCCTATTGTTGCCTTTCAACAAAAGCTGCGATCCTGCCGTTACCTTCCAACGAGCTCATCAATCCCATCATTGGATTTCCCGAACGTAGGAGTGGAAGAAGGGAGTTTCAAAGTTTTCATTGTGCTGTGACTCTGTATTGGCCGTTGTTGCCGCACAAACAAAGAGGAGAGAGGGTTGCGTTCCTGCTGTTTTTGTTTTGGCATGTAGGGAAGAGAAGAAATGGGGATTTTCGAAGATCTTCGTACACAACGATCCCTTTGTTTGCTACACAGCAGAGGTGAAGTGCAAACTTCTGCATGCGTAGGAACTGGGAGAGGGAATGCCTTCAGTTGTCGGGTCGTGCTGAGAAATTGGACAAAGTTTTGGCTTCTTTTTGTTGTGCAAGGGACAGAACATGGGGACTTTATGTGGAGCAAGAACTTGCAAGAGCTTCAGATTGGGCATACAAATCAAAGAAGAGTTAAATTTAGAATTTTAGGAGACGAAGATAGTGCGAGAGGTAAAGAGTTGGAACTTTTTATGGGAAAGATAGATCCAGAAGTTTTGAAGGTCTAATCACACTCATACATGGAGCTAGCGTCTTGACAGGAGACACTACCTCAGCATGTGCTCATGCTTAAGTGAACTAGAACTTCCTCTTGTGGGTCTGAAGCTTGATGGACAGGCCACGTATCTGAGTTGTTCATGTCGTATCGAGGCTGCTCTAGCTGGAAAAACACTAGAGGGATATCTAATGGGAGTTAAGATTGAGCCAAAGAGTGACAGTGCTCAAGGGGATGAGTGGGGGACCACATACGCTTTACATTACACCTAGATTCTCAACTCAATGTTTCCATTGATTGTCTCATCAGTAGATAACATTCGAAAGATAAAAGACATCTTAGCAAAGCTGAAGAGGACCTATGTCGGGACTGAGAACCACATAAGAGTATTCCAGATTCAACGTGACATAGTGACAATGACATATGGTGATAGATCGATTCAGAAGTACTCCATGGAGTTGGAGTGGCTGTGGCAAGATCTTGATTACATCTCATCTATGTCGAGCTGTGGTGATTTTGGGTGCAAGAAAGGGGAGACCTTTGCACAAATGAGGACTACAATTTCTGGCTAATATGAACCCAACCTTTGATTAGAGGAGATCGATCATTTTAGCCCAGGCAATGATTTCTTCACTGGCCATCGTTGTGATGACAGTGGAGGAGAGTCACATGACGCTACACTTTGAGTCGAGTGGACTTTCAAGTATGCGATCAGCTTTAGCCGCCTCGAGTGAAGGTATGACAGGTGCTCAGGAGACCCACATGTGCTACTATTGTGGAGAGGTGGGGCACCTGAACAAGGAGAGGTGGGGCACCTGAACAAGGCTTGTCTAAAGTCAGTCAAGAAGAGAAAGATGGGTGGACGTGGACAATCTAGAGGCTGTGGTCGTTATCGTGGGGGCCAAAGGGGTGGAAAAGGGGGCTACCAGTCAAATCTGATGGTAGCGGAGAATGAAGGAAAGATAGGGGTGATCTTTACAATGAGGATCACAAGTTCCTGGAGATGTTAAAAAGGAAATAAAACAATAGATGATGTCATTGAAAAGAGTTCTGCTACTCAGAAGGGTTATGTTTTTTGGAGTCCAATAGAGAGGAGATTGTATGTGAGTATGAATGTGACTTTTAGAAAATTCAAACCGTACTATACCTTGGTGGTGACCACACCCTTCGGTGACTCATCAGATAATGGAGGTATGAGGCGAGAGGGGGAGAGTAGTAATGCAGAGAGATTGTTACTTGTGGGAACGGTGCCTTGTTCCATTGTGTGGGAAGGATCGAATGAGGATGAGCCGATCCCCGAGAAAATGAGCCTGAAGTTGGTGGGATTCAAACTCAAGGGGAGCAAAGGGTGTATACAAGGAGGACAATGCAAAATGAGAGAACAATGCCTACTATGCCACTCGTGCCAACAAGTCCCTTGTCCCGTTCTATCCCGACTCCCGAGTCTTGAAGCACCTATACCATGACTATCTACATCGAAATTTGATTACACAGGTGATGTGATTCCTCTCCCACTCCCATGACTTTGAGGAGGACCTCTCGCAGCAATGTGGATCATTCTCCTGATCGTTTTGGTTTCACATGATATTGTTTAGTTTATCTCATACTCTAACATATTATCTGTATACAAAACAATCATTGCATCTTTGGCCACCGTCTCTATACCCAAGTGCTGACAGGCTAAAGAGGATTCAAAGTGGAAAGGTTGTCATACTAGAGGAACTTAGCACTCTCGATACGAACAAAACGTGGGAGCTCGCATTGCTACCAACAGAGAAAAAATCGATCGATGCAAATTGGTCTTCACAGTGAAGCAGTCCCTGGAAGGAAAGATTGATCACTACAAAGCACGATTAATGACAAAATGATATATCTAGACGTAAGATATTGACTATAATGAGACATTTACACTAGTGGAAAAGATGAGCACAGTCAAACTCATCTCTCTGTTGTGAATGGTGAATGAGTGTTACATCAACTGGATGTGAAGATTGCATTTTTTCATGGGGATCTGCTAGAGGAGGTGTATATTAAGATACCCTAGACTTTGACACAAACCAAACAGTGGGTAAGGTATGTAGACTAAGGAAATCACTGTACCGTTCGAAACAGTTTCCTCGAGCTTGGTTTGACAAGTTCATGCGATCAATAGTAAGTATGGGCTATCGACAGATCAATACTAACCACACATTGGCTTTTCGACGACATGGTGGTCACATTACTATCCTTTCTTTGTATGTGAATGATATGATTATCACCGGTGATGATGAGGGAGAGATTGCACAGTTGAAGGTAAGTATGGGCAAAGAGTTTTAAGTGAGGACCTGAGACATCTTAGATACTTCATTGGGATTGAGGTGACTCATGGAGTAGAGGGGAGTGTTCTATCTCAATAGAAGTAGGCGCTACACTTGCTCACAGAGACAGACATGATGGGATGCAAGCATGTAGTTTCACCAATTGCTCAGAAGTGAACGTTGAGCGCAGAGGCAATAGAGCCAGTTGATCGCGAGAGTTACCATAGGTTGGTATGTCATCTCATCTATCTAAATCACTCGTATTAACATATCATTTGCAGTAAGCGTGGTGAGTCGTTACATACATGATCCGAGGAAGGGCCACTTGGATGCAGTGTATCAGAATTTGAGGTACCTGAAGAGTGCACTAGGGAAGTGATTGATTTTTAGGAAAAATGGGCATTTAGGCATTGAGTGCTACTGTGGTTTTGATTGAGCTAGCGGTGTTGATGAAAGGAGGTCCACATCAGGATATTACATATTCGTAGGGGGCAATTAGTCTCTTGTAAGAGCAAGAAACAGTCAATAGTTGAGAAGTCAACGACAGAGACAGATTATAACGCCATGGCCTTGGGAGTTGCGGAAATGTTATGTTTGAGAGGTCTATTGGTAAAGCTCAAGGTGGACCAAGGAACACAAATGAAGTTATGGTGCGAAACCAACTCAACAATTAACATTGCTAACAACTCGGTGCAGCATGATAGAACCAAGCATGTGGAGATTTATAAGTTCTTCATCAAGTAGAAGTTGAATAGCGAACTACTAGATATAAGTCATGTAACTACTGGAGAGCAAGCATCTGACTCCCTCACCAAAAGACTTGACTCATTAGATCTATCCAGGTTGTGTGACGAGATGTGCTTAGTGGATATCTTTTGCCCATCTTGAGGGGGAGCATTGAGAATTGTATATAGTTAGGGTCTTATTTGTAAATAGGAAATATAGAAGAAGTCTAGGGTTTTATTTATAAAATAAGTTATAAGGCTCTATATAAGCCCAAATCTTTTATGAATAGAGTAGATTTATTGAGAAATATATTCAATTGAATCACAAATATTAGTATTGAGAGTGATGAATTGAAGAATTTGTATCGTGAGAAAATTCAAATACAAGGTGGAAAAGTGCTATAGAAGGAAATGGATCGGTGTGTTTGTTTGCAAATATGAAATTTAGTGATTTTAGAATTTGAAATGGGAACGCGAAAAGCAAACTTTTTAATATTTTGAACATAAGTTAAGGTGAATGCATATTTTATTGAATTCCTTGGCAATTTCATCGAAAAATGATTAATACTTTTTATGGGATTATCCACTATAAACATCACATGGGAATAAGGGTGAGAATTTAGCTTCCAAAAATTCTAGATTTAATACTCAGTCGTTAAAGTAAGAGCACTTGGGGAATAATGTTGAAATGATAAATTCTATAAGTTTCAATTAAGCCAATAATGTTGAATGGATTCAAGTTTTGAGCGGTGAATAGTAAATAAATCATTTGATAATTTGATTGAGTTTGGCCTAATGAGACTGCTAGATTGCTGTGCACAAAACCGTGAAATTTAGATTAGAACATTATTATAGTAGTGGGATAGTTGGAGTAACATCTATTTAAGATAAGATGTTGTAAAATAAGCTTGCACTCTGATTGAGGATTGTGGGAAGAAAATGTAGGATTTAAGGATTTTTATATTTAGTTAAAAGTACCTATATTTGAGAAATACAAAGTAAATGAAATATAGAGCAGCTTGATTTTCAGGACTGGTTTGTTTGAATGAAAATTAAATAAATGAAGTTATTATTTCTTCTTTTGTTAGGATATATTTTAAATGTAAAAGTCTCTTTCTCTCTCTCTCATTCTCTCCCTCACGCTCTTACACAATCTCTACTTCCCTTTCTCACCCCTTTTTTGCTCCTGTTTGTTAGGTTAGATGGTGTCGGACAGAGGTGGTTGGGGATGGCTGTGGCAACAAGTGTAGATGTAAGTATGATAGCGACATCAAAGAGGGGGCTTGTGGATAGTGGGTTTGGAAAGTGGGTTTGGGGACTGATGCGAGGATGAGTGCAAGGATGGTGGTGGCTCGAGAGGTGGGATCTTGGGCGGCTACTTTGGTTTGGAGTAAAGGGTGCCAACTAATTAGATTGGAGTTGTGGCACAATAATGTATTTGAAATTTGTCTGATGTGAGAGAATTTGGAATACACAAAATTTGAGGCTTTAGAAAAATTCCAAATTTTTTTTTTAAGAAAAAAACTTAATATCCTTTTTTTATACCGAACACCTGAAAAATGAAAACCCATATATTCTTTTTACTTTACACCGCTAATACTTGCAAACAAACAACCCTAAAAAAGGAGAGGCATAAAGTATATCAGAGTAAAAAGAAGAAAAGAAAAAAAGGTTAAGGAAAAGTTGTTGTTTTTTTTACTTATGATTGAGAACTTTTGGAGTAAAAATGATTATTTTCTCTTCTTGATTGGGAGTTGATAAGAATGAGAAGACAGGAAATATGTCAGTTAAACACAGAAGGAATTCAACCATTACACGCTCTACGCTCTTCTGGTTGGTTATTAACTAATGTATTGGTCTGTTAATTCACTACCTCGCCTAATAATTTGATTGGATTTATTTGAGGTGTGAATTCCTTGATGTGAATATGAAGTTCGGTTTTATTGAAACATATATCATCCTTTATAGTTTTTACAGTTCCACTGTCTTTAGTGCATGTAGATCAGCATAAAACTTAAGGATGAAGAATCTTCTCTCCAGCACACCTCCAATTTTTATTTTATTTTTTATTCTCTCTAGTACATTTCATTAGCAAAATATGTTTGCAGTTGAGAATGATTGAGATGCTAAAGAAATTGATCATATCAAGCTAAACCTGATGTACCTAAAGAAATTAGATAGAACACAGAAGATCAATTGGCAATATGCTAATTTTATCTTTACAAATAAATGAAAATGTTTCATTACATGGTTGCTTATGTAAAACCACCGCAGTCAACTAAGAAATTATGGAAACAAGTCGATGAAAATGGAAAATTGAATTGAATTATTTCTTCATTATTTTTGTAGCATTCTCGAACTTTGTACCATCTCCAAATTTCCAGGGCCCACCCTTTCTCTGACTACAGGAAAATGAGTGATTGTTGCCTTTTGTAAACTTGGGTGGGAATTTATTTCAACCAAATCAATTCATATTTGTCTCTACTTTGTGCTGAATTTGGAACTGAAACAAATTATTTATTTTAAATTTCTTTTTTAATTAGTTCATATTCGCATCTTGGGTATGAATACAGGGGCAAAATGCACTGATGAGATTTGTACATAGAATTAATGTAGGTCATTTAGAGATTTTAATTCTGGGCGATTTTCTCTTACAAGTATGAGAATTGTTCTATGGTGAATTCCTTTCTTTTTATTTGCTTTCATCTTTTATTGTTTGCTGTTGGTTCGAACGATTAGGTTTAGTCATATTTAATATAATATGTTTTCATTAACAATTCAAACACGTGTTTTTGACTTTCTTGATTTTGAATTTGTTGTCAATTTCTTGTGGAAGGCCATTATTCTTTTGGTTTGAATCGTTTCCAACAAGTTTTTTGTTTTCATTTATGGTAGCAATAATTATTTAAGATTAATAGTTTGCTTCTTTCAGATTTTGCATTCTTGTTGCATGATTTCCACATCTCATGTTAGATTTGCATTAGAAACTCTAATTCTTAAAGTGTTACATCGCAAGGGTGATATGGATAGAAGTTTGCAAAATGGGTTGGGGAAAGTAGTTTAACAACTCATGCAACACTCGGACAAAATGAATGCAGAACGAGGGTTCTTAAACCAATCCAAAATAACCTTGATTAGTCAAATGGTGCTGATGATGGTGATACAACTTAAACTCGGATTTATGTGGTGATTCTTTTTCTCAGCAGATGGATTTATAAATTTCTCTGCCCAACAAAGAGTCATTTGCAGATACTATAAGTATATACAAATATTTCCATAATCTGTCCCATTCAAAGTCTTGGATCGATCATATTTTTTGAGCATTCAATTTTGTCAGAGTCAGTGAAGCCATTTATCGTTTTTTCCTCAACATTTCATGACTAGTGAACAACAACCGACGAAAGAAGAAGGTATTCAATCAATACCGGTGAAAATGGATATGCTATTTTCTCAGTAAAACAGATACCATCGAAAAAAATACTGTGTGCACAAACAAGAGATAATTGCAGCCTAACTTGTGAGCAACTATAAAAAAAGATGGAAACATGATTATAACTACCTAATTAAATAAACTCTTGGTAGTTGTTTGGGATTATTTTTTATTTTATTTTTGTTTTTGCTCTTTTATTAGTTTTGCTTATATTTTGATATGAAATAAAAAATTATTTGTCATCAACCTTCATTTTTAGAGCTTCACCTTCCCCGTAAAAATTCCTCACTTCAGTAAAATTTGACATTTCTTCAGGAACTTCTTTGAGGAAACTGAGCCATTCAAGCTCATTTGACTTTGACAATATTCAAGTAAATATCAATTGGGAAGATGTGACTTGTCCCATCTGCCTGGATTTCCCACACAATGGGGTTCTTCTTCAATGCAGCTCCTATGACAATGGCTGCCGTCCTTTTATGTGTGATACAGACCACACACACTCCAACTGTCTCACCCGGTTCAAAAGCGCATCAGGAGTATCTCAGGCAGCGGAATGCTTGGTTGCGACTGAGTCATCTACCATTTTGACTCGAATGTTTCCGTTAACTTTTGAGAACCGTCCTGCCTGCCCCTTATGTCGAGGAGAGGTGACCGGTTGGGTCGTTATCAAAGAAGCNGCAATTCAAACACGTGTTTTTGACTTTCTTGATTTTGAATTTATTGTCAATTTCTTGTGGAAGGCCATTATTCTTTTGGTTTGAATCGTTTCCAACAAGTTTTTTGTTTTCATTTATGGTAGCAATAATTATTTAAGATTAATAGTTTGCTTCTTTCAGATTTTGCATTCTTGTTGCATGATTTCCACATCTCATGTTAGATTTGCATTAGAAACTCTAATTCTTAAAGTGTTACATCGCAAGGGTGATATGGATAGAAGTTTGCAAAATGGGTTGGGGAAAGTAGTTCAACAGCTCATGCAACACTCGGACAAAAATGAATGCAGAACGAGGGTTCTTAAAACCAATCCAAAATAACCTTGATTAGTCAAATGGTGCTGATGATGGTGATACAACTTAAACTCGGATTTATGTGGTGATTCTTTTTCTCAGCAAATGGATTTATAAATTTCTCTGCCCAACAAAGAGTCATTTGCAGATACTATTATTGTATACAAATATTTCAATAATCTGTCCCATTCAAAGTTTTGGATCGATCATATTTTTTGAGCACTCAATTTTGTCAGAGTCAGTGAAGCCATTTATCGTTTTTTCCTCAACATTTCATGACTAGTGAACAACAATCGACGAAAGAAGAAGGTATTCAATCAATACCGGTGAAAATGGATATGCTATTTTCTCAGATAAACAGATACAATCGAAAAAAATACTGGGTGCACAAACAAGAGATAACTTATGCAGTGAATTGTAGCCTAANTATAGTTTACCTTATAGCCTTTGCGAGGCAATTACCTGTACATAGGTAAAATTAGTATGTTATGGCTATTGCATACCCACAATTGTCTTTTTAATTCTTTTAATTTATATCAATCTTTCTATTATTTTGACTCTTTTTCTTAGAATGGTTTCTCTTTGCTGTTGTTGTTTAAAGAAAAAAGGACGTAATATTAATATTCTTTGGATAAATAGAAGTTATTTATTACGCTTGAAGAAAAGAGTTAAAATGTAATGAAGTCGCAGCTATAAACATTTATAAGAAAGAAAAAAAAAAGAAATTGCAAAGAGCCATATATGCCACAGCTTTAGATTTCTTTTTCTAGTCTCTCCAATGACATTAAACT
This sequence comes from Phalaenopsis hybrid cultivar, assembly GCA_002079205.1. NCBI lineage: Eukaryota > Viridiplantae > Streptophyta > Magnoliopsida > Asparagales > Orchidaceae > Phalaenopsis > Phalaenopsis hybrid cultivar. Next base: position 22,808 of record JXCR01132289.1, read on the forward strand.
TTCTTGAAGCTTATAAGTTTTATCATTAGAAATCTAAAGCCAACTTTTCGTCATATCTTCTTCTCTTGAGCCATAAAATTTGTTATGTTAAAGGTCAAACGATCAACGCTCACCATGTTCTCTCTCTCCCTCGAACATGATCTTNATATGGTGATGATGAGGATGGAGATGGTTATGAGGATTTTGGTGGTCGTGGGGCTAAATGGTGGACTTCTTGCATTCTTTATCAGGTATTTGGTAAGTTGAGCTGTACGAGAAATAGACAGAGATCTAGTAGGCGTAATTTGACACGTAGTCGTGTCGGGTCGAGCTCTAATGGCTCGAATGAGGGTTCTCCATCATTTGTTGATGCTTCAGTATATCGATTCCGGCAAGAAGAATTCGAGATAATCAATTGAAAGACTAAGTTACAGGTTTGTTTATGATCTGTTTAATATGTTCATAGTTTAAAAATTTTTGAGTCATAAGAACTGCACTCCTTTCCGGATTACTTGTTTCATATTTTCATATCAAATAACTTCTTTCCCCGTAAAATATGATCCTTCTTTTTTAATTTAAACAATATATGATCTTTCATTCTATTATTTTTTTTATTTGTAGCTATGGGGGGCGCATATCTCGCTAAGACGTTCTATGTCCCACAATTCGCCGCTGGACCGCATGAGCTATCGTCTGATGGGATCTTCTATTTTCTTGTACTTCTTCATTTCATTTTCTTCTCTTATAGTTTACCTTATGGCTTTTGCTAGGCAATTACCTGTACATAGGTAAAATGAGTATGTTATGGTTATTGCATACCCACAATTGTCTTTTTAATTCTTTTAATTTATATCAATCTTTCTATTATCTTGACTCTTTTTCTTAGAATGGCTTCTCTTTGCTGTTGTTATTTAAAGAAAAAAGGACGTAATATTAATATTCTTTGGAAAAATAGAAGTTATTTATTACGCTTGAAGAAAAGACTTAAAATGTAATGAAGTCGCAGATATAAACATTTATAAGAAAGAAAAAAAAAAAGAAATTGCAAAGCAAAGCCGCATATGCCACAGCTTTAGATTTCTTTTTCTAGTCTCTCCAATGACATTAAACATTCTTGAAGCAAGTTTTATCATTAGAAATCTAAAGCCAACTTATCGTCATATCTTCTTCTCTTGAGCCATAAAATTTGTTATATTAAAGGTCAAACGATCAACGCTCACCATGTTATCTCTCCCTCGAACACCATCATCTCCCCCTCATAGCCATACAAAGTATCCATATTGATAGACCAATGTTTTTCACACACATTTATGATACATTCATCAAGTTGATTAATTTTCAAATGATAATTAAGCTCAGAGTAGCCCATCAACATCTCTAATCATCGACTCGCTTGCTGTTCACAACTGTTTTTCTTTGACTCGCAGTTGACATGCTCTTTGGACTCCTCCATTACTTTGCCAACACTAATATAATGATCCAAATATGTTAGGGTGTCATTTAGAAGTTGTCATATTGTAAGTAATTTTAACATGTTAAAAGCCTCCGTGGCAAAGATAATGTTGTCCAAATATGCCATAACCACTATGTATTGACTGACAACCCCCTTCAAAGAATGTGCCAACTGATCTTAGTAACTGATCTTCGCTAACATCCATCACCAGTGCCTTCTTTGAAACTTCATCTAGAATGAAAATTGAAAAACTTGAATGTAAAAATATTAATAAAACCAACTATTTTCATCATTTTGGAGATAGTGGTTGATGAGCTTGTAGCCTTGATGTCGAAGAAATTTCAAGCCAATTGCATGAAGTAAGAGAATGGAGAAACTATCCCTATTTATGGTAATGGAAAGGGTTTGATAGTAAACTGTTCGATCAAAATTAAATCATTGTCATGTTGTCATCACATTCTCTTAGAAAAGGACTCGATGACGAGTCATCTTGCCTGCCATGTTTTCGCAACGCATTGCCATCAATATTTTTGGTAGCCATTAACAAATTGTGCATGCTATCTCTAGTATAGATTTCACTCTCACATGTGATAAGGTTTGGCACCTACTGTTTTTCATTTATGGCTAATGCACTCAATATCAAAAGTTAACAAAACAACGAAGTTGTTTGAAAGAGTGGGTGGAAGAACCTACGAGTATATAATTATAAAACATGAGTTTTTTTACATATAAATTTGAAAATTTACATATTTTATATTTTAAAATGATTCTTTTAATATTTACTCTCAATTTTCTATCTTTAAACAAAATTGCAATTATCTTTCACATTCTCCCATTTTAATATATAAATACTAAAACAAAGGGTTATCTTATTCTATTTTTTCAAAAATAAATTAATAAATAAATAAAATAACGCCACTCAAAGTTTAGTAAAAAAATCATTTCATTTTCAATAGAATGAAATTAAAATTTGAAAATTATTTTTATAGCTTTATTAAATTATTTAAAATATGATAGTAATTCTATAATTTTTAGGATTTTAAATTTATTATTACCATGCACATGCGAGAAAATTCATAGTGAATGGGTAAAAAATTAAAGTTCTAGTTTTTTTTCTTTTTTTTTTATCTTGCCAAAAAATTGCATAAATAGAGATAAATGAATAAAATATTAAAAAAATTAAAGTGTTTATGTGAAAAATCTAAAAAAAAAAATCATTTGACATGGCGAAGTTTAAATAATTGACTATGCGTGTGATATCACAAAAAAAAAAAAAAATTCTATATTTAAAGACGACGTTTATGCCAGTTGAAAAAGGCATGATTACAAATTTGAGTGTATTTGCTTGACTTTTCATTATTGTAGTAGTTATTATGAAAAAAACAACATAGAACGACGATAGTTAGATAACGGTAATGGGGCGAGAGTGGTTGGGAGACCATAATAAGGAGATGATAGTTGGATGATAGCAGTCACACGATAATTGTCAGGGGATGATTGGTGGGCATTGATTGAGCGATAATTATGAGGAGAAATACTCAAGCGAAGCTAAAAATGATGAATATGTAAAGACGCTCAAGAGACAATAGTCAACCGATATTCATTGAGAGATTATATATGGGGAATGATCAAGCAAAGACATTACGATGATGGCGATGGTGTCATTCATGAAGATGAGCTCTATTGTTCTTAAGATCTTTAACCTTTTTAATTTTTTAGTTTACCCGCCTGTACGTAGAGAATATAANATACATAATTTCACATTAACTCCTGACGGGAAGATGTATGGAAGGAAGCTCCTGAATCCAGTATCCAGTCATCAACAAAACTGTAAACTGCCAGAAATAGTGCATCTTGTATTTCTTCGGATACAACATTCGCGTCATCATTCTCCTTTCTCTTAGGATTCCTGTCGATCCTTTTTATGTGGTCAACCTTGTCACAATTCCAGCAGGTTGCCTGCTGACCTGACTTCGATTTTGATCTTTCACTGTTTGAGTTTCTGTCTTGTGATCTCCCTCTGGAATCAACAATCAGCACTGAACTCAAACTCAAGGTCTCGCCAGAATCTTTTCTGCGCACCTCCTCAGCCAAAATCAAATCACGAATATCATCATATTTCAGCTTAGATTTACCTGCAGAACTGCTAACCGCCATCCTCATAGCTTCCCGGCTATTTGACAATGAAGCCAACAATATCAGCGTACGTATCTCATCATCAAAATCAATTTAAACAGATGACAACTGATTTGTGATAGTGTTTAAATCATTCAGGTGTTGAGCAACAAACACACCTTCCACCATCTTTAAGTTGAATAACTTTTTCATCAAATGCACATTGTTATTCGCCGATGGCTTTTTATACATACCTGATAAAGCCACCATGAGATTTGCAGTAGTCATCTCCTTGATGACGTTGTGGGCAACCAATCTCGACAGGGTTAATCGTATAACCCTCAGAACCTGTCGATCTAACATATTCCATTTCGCCTCGTCCATCTTTTCTGGTCGCTTTCCCAGTAACGGAAGATGAAGTTTCTTCCCATAGAGGTAGTCCTATATCTGCATCTTCTAGTAAGTAAAATTTGTGCTATTGAACTTCTTGATCCTCGATGTCATCACTTCGTCTCCACCCATTGTTCTTTCTTAGATTCGAACTAAAGCTCTGATACCAGTTGTTGTGAAAAATGACGCCAATAAAGTGAAAAATGGAACGAGAAAAATTGCACGCAGAAAAAAATGCTAGAGCGACACAGATTTACGTGATTTGACAAATTTGTTTACATCCACGGAGCTGCAGAGAATTTTACTACTTCGAGAATTTACACCGTCGAACACCTCGACGTTTACAAGAAAATCTCTCTTCCTCTCTCTCTCTCTTCCTCTCTTTCTCTTAGCTCTCAAGATGACTTGGTTTGGTCTTGCTTGACTTTTCCTTTAAACAAAAAAAAAAAACTATTTATAGAAACCATGAGAGTGATAGGTGGGAGGTATGTGAGCGGTAGGTGAGATGTGGTAGGTGAGCGGTAGGTGGGTGTGGTAGGTGAGCGGTAGGTGAAATACTTAAATACAAAAATTAATTAAATTCGGTGGACCGGGTCTCCACATTACCCAACAAAGCCCGAGATAAAGTAATATATAGTCTTCTCTAATAAATTTGAAAATTTACATATTTTATATTTTAAAATGATTCTTTTAATATTTACTCTCAATTTTCTATCTTTAAACACAATTGCAATTATCTTTCACATTCTCCCATTTTAATATATAAATACTAAAACAAAGGGTGAAGAATATCTTATTTTATTTTTTTTTTATAAAAAAAGTAAATAAATAAAATAACGCCACTCAAAGTTTAGTAAAAAAAATCATTTCATTTTCAATAGAATGAAATTAAATGTTGAAAATTATTTTTATAGCTTTATTAAATTATTTAAAATATGATAGTAATTCTATAATTTTTAGGATTTTAAATTATTATTATCACGCACATGCTAGAAAATTCATATTGAATAGGTAAAAAATTAGACTTCTAGTATTTTTTTTCTTTTTTTTTTTTTTGATCTTGCAAAAAAATTTCATAAATAGAGATAAATGAATATAATATTAAAAAAATTAAAATGNGTGAATAGGTAAAAAATTAGAGTTCTAGTATTTTTTTTCTTTTTTTTTTGATCTTGCAAAAAAATTTCATAAATAGAGATAAATGAATATAATATTAAAAAAATTAAAATGTTTATGTGAAAAATCTAAAAAAAAATCATTTGACATGGCGAAGTTTAAATAATTGACTATGCGTGCGACATCACAAAAAACAAAAAATTTCTATATCTAAAGAAGATGTTTATGCGAGCTTAAAAAGACATGATCACAAATTTGAGTGTATTTGCTTAACTTTTTGTGATTGTAGTAGTTATTATGAAAAAAACAACATAGAGCGGCGATAGTTGGATAATGTTAATGGGNATTTCTATATTTAAAGAAGATGTTTATGCGAGCTGAAAAAGACATGATCACAAATTTGAGTGTATTTGCTTGACTTTTTGTGATTGTAGTAGTTATTATGAAAAAAACAACATAGAGCGGCGATAGTTGGATAATGTTAATGGGGCGAGAGTGATTAGAAAACCATAATAAGGAGATGATAGTTGGATGATAGCAGTCACACGATAATTGTCGGGGGATGATTGGTGGGCATTGATTGAGCGATAATTATGAGGAGAAATACTCAAACGAAGCTAAAAATGATGAATATGTAAAGTCGCTCAAGAGACAATAGTCAACCGATATTCATTGAGAGATTATATATGGGGAATGATCGAGCAAAGACATTGCGATGATGGTGATGGTGTCATTCATGAAGAAGAGCTCTATTGTTCTTAAGATCTTTAACCTTTTTAATTTTTTAGTTTACCCGCCTGTACGTAGAGAATATAAGTCTACTTATAATACTTGAGAACGTCAGTTTAGTCACTTCCATGTAGTTTTGATTGTTGCTTTTAATAGTAAACTAGTTAACCAACATTAAAGTGCATTAAGAGATGTATCGAATCACTTTTGGTCTCATCGCCTTATTTCTTTCAAAATATTTATTTTTACAAAAAATTTACTGAAGAAACTTTGGGTGGTCTTGAATCTAATTTTAAAAGTATCAAATTTTAATATTTCATCAAAATTTATATTTAATTGAACGAATTTTCTAAGTTGTACAGATGATCAATGATAAACACGAATATTAGATATTACAATGTCAATCAATATGATATTAATTACAGATTATATAAAGATATTATCACTTTTATTACAAACATACCTCACAATTATTATGTATTTACATATCCAACACCTGATTTTTTATATTTATAACACTTAAAATTTTAATATAATATCATAAGTATCACACCTACTAACCTTAGAGTCTAAATTATCTAAATAAACATAATGCAGACCCTAATAAAATATATTTTTTCATGCATAAGCTAATACATCAAAGAGTGATAAATATAAATATCAAAATTTAACTATTAGATATATAAATACATAAAAATTACATGCAATGCATATAACATTTGTACGTAAAATTTCCTGTTTGCTTTCTTGTAAAACAGTTAACTATTGAGCAAATTTACGAAGAACACATGTTCTAGGCTTGAAAAAGCAATTACAGAATACTTCAGTGACGCAAACGCAAATAATCCTTTCATGCGCCTATAAAAGCTGGATTCGAGGCGGGGCATCTCACTTTTGTTCTCGCACTCCGCGTTACGGTCTCGCGGATTTGATCTGTTGTAGCAGAGCCCAAGCAATCAGCCATGTTGTCTGCCGACCAGTTCGCCGGAGCCTCCCTATTCACCAGTGGCGTTTTCTTACCCTCCCAGTCCCTCGATTCCTCCATTTCTCCAACTAAGGTCTCACATCCATTCTCCCATCCTTGTTCCTCCATCATTTTTCCGCATATCTTGAACCATTCTTATTGATCCATGGTTTTGCGATGGCAGATTCGGGCCCCGCAGACTTTGATTCCTATAACGGTGAAGCAGCTCATAGAAGCCTATCATTCGAGTGAGGACAAATCCACCATTATCGTCGACGGGGTTGAGCTTGCCAACGTGATCTCCTTTTTTAAATGGATCATCGGCTCATCTTTTTTGCATCGCTTTGAGAACCCTAAAACTATCGTAGATATTTCAGATCGAGCTTGTGGGACTGGTGATGAACAGGATGGACAGGGACACCGAAGTATCGTTCACCGTCGATGATGGCACGGGACGGATTGATATTAGAAGATGGTGAGATAATCTTCTGGGGAGATGCTGTCCATCTATTATTTTTAGGTTTTCGGAATGATATAGCTTCTATGATGTATGTTTTAAGGGCTAATGAAAGTTCGGATGCGAGCGATTCTGCATTTATTCAGTAAGTGTTTTTTATATTTGTTTTTAACGCTTAATTAGTTATTTTATGCTTGCTTTTTTGTTTTTGTGATTTTTCGTTTTGTTAACTTTGTTTGAGCGATGATGAAGGAATGGGGTTTATGTGAAGGTCCATGGCCACTTGAGAGGATTTAAAGGCAAAAGACATGCTTTAGCCTTCTCAGTCCAGTATGCAGTTTCACTTTATTATCTTATATAGTGTTTATATTCCTGGAACTTTACCACCTTGTGTTCATTGTCCTAAAAAATTCTTTCATGGATGAATCACTATTTTGGCAGTCATGTCCCTTATTAAGGGCTTTTAAATTACAGTATGTTTGATTTTTTCCTGTGAATCTTGTCAATAAATCTATCATTTGAAGATTGGTATCAGCACTTTACGAGAGTACCTTTTTTAGTATAAATCAATTGTTTAGACATCACATTATTCATGAACTCTGATATGTCACAAGAAAATTTATTAGCTCAAGAATGACTCTTAATGCAAATTTGAGATCTCAGGGTTATTGACTTCAACAACTGATTTTCAGATTATCTAAACTTTATTTTTAGCGAACATATAATCAAGATGCTGTGATTAGGCAAGTTAAAACTAGTGAAACCAACAACAACTTATTTTTAGTCTAAATGAGCACAAATCATACATTCAAAAATATAAGTAAAGACGTCTCAAGGCCATTAGAGGGGGTCAAACATCCAAATTCTGTATTCTTGTAATTGAAATAAATGTCTTTATGAGCCAATTTTGAGAGTCCTAAATTTGCCCAATGATGAGATAATTAATGCATAGAGGTGTTTAAAAAAAATATTAAATTGTCAGGTAGAGCAATTCAAACATTTCAATGGAGCGTCTCTGTTGGAAATGTATACAATGCTCTAAACAAAAGTATATAAATAGGCCATATTTTATATATTTATGTGGAGCTTTTGGGTAGAGAATTCTGAAGCTATGAGCCTGTGGTCGCTATTTGGAATCCCAATAGATCACCTATGGCATTTGAAACATTTATCCTTATGCTTCTTTGATTGTTCCATCTTTTCTTTGATTATTAGGATACTGCACTGACCAACTTCTAGCTCTTGACTTCCAACGTCATTGTTGTTAACTATCACTGCTTCCACCTTAAAATATTTGATTTCAGCAGCAAATGATGAACAACCTAAAATACACTATCTACTGTGTTCTATTAGTGACATCTAGGGTTGTAAAAATAGTTCGTTGTTCTTGAACTATTTGTGTTCGGCTCATTAAGTAGCTCATATTCGATTTGTTCCTTAAACAAATGAGCGGAACACGTACAAATTTTTTGAGCTTGATTTATAAACAAACCAGACAAAAACAAATGTTTATTTGGTGTTTGGTGTTGAAATATAAACTTGATTTTAGTTGTTTAATTAAAACTTAATTTCTAAAAGCATGTCTCATCTAGAAGCTTATTCTAGAATATGTGGCAGACATAAAATTATTGTGTGGTAGGTGTGAAATTATTGTGTAGTAGGTGTGAAATTATTTGTAACCATCATATTGGAATTGTAGTGATACAATCCTAGCCATTAATTTAGGAGGTGCCACTAGTATAAATAAGGGTGAAGTCTTTGAGTTTGTATTAATCCAAGTAAATGTGATAAATAAAAGTGAAGCTTATTCCATAAATTTTTAGTCGTTGTCATATCCTAGAAGCTTCTCTATTCCAACAAAGTGGTATTAGAGCATACATGTTCTTTTATAGAGCAATGATAAATGGTGGCATGGTTTCCTTCTAAGTCCCGATGCTTAAGGAAATCATCTACGACAATTGGAGTATCAAGATGAAGACACTCCTTGAAGTGCATGATGTTTGGGAGGTTGTGGAGAAAGGCTACGATGAGCCAAGTGACGAGTCCGCTCTATCCACAACACAAAAGGATAACTTAAGAGATTTGCGAAAGAGAGACAAGAATACTCTCTTCCTCATTTATCAAGCTTTAGATGAAGATGATTTTGAGAAGATCTCAAGTGCTACTTCGGCAAAACTAGCATGGAAAAATCTTAAGGTCTCATATAAGGGAGAAGAGAAGGTTCAAAAGTTACGACTTCAAACTTTAAGAAACCAATTTGATGTTTTGCATATAAAGAAGACGAGTTGGTCTCCGATTACTTTTCTAGAGCCATTACATTTTCAATCAACTAAAAAGAAATGGTGAGAAGTTAGAAGATGGGCTATCATGGAAAAGATTATTCGATTGTTAGATTCAAAATTTGATAGTATCTTAACAATTATCGAAGAGACCAATGACTTACAAGCCATGAAGATAGAGCAACTTCTGGGTTCATTACAAGCTCATGAAGAAAAGAAGATGAATGAAGAGATTGTCGAACAACTTCTCAAGACGGATCTCCAAGTAACTCAGAAAGATGAAAACTTCAACAATATTAGAAGTCAACATGGAAGAGGTAGTGGACAAGAACGAGGTCATGCTAGCAAGCAAGGATGGGGCACCAACAATAACTATGATAAAGGAGAAAGATCTTCAAGAGGATATGATCGAGGGCGTTTAAACTCGATGTATGATAAATCTCAAATTAAGTGCTATAATTGTAACAAGTTCGGACGTTATGCGAAATAATGTAGAACACTTAAATACAAAGTTAATTAAAGTGTCAACTGCATGGAAGAAAAACGAGAAGAAGATGACACTCTACTTCTAGCATACAAGGATAATGAAAGAGGTAAAGATAATATATAGTATCTGAACACCGACGCAAACAACCATATGTGTGGGAGACGAAGTATGTTCGTAAAGCTTGACGAATCAGTAAGCGAAAATGTGTCTTTTGGAGATGAGTCCAAGATAGAGGTTAACTGCAAAAATAACGTTTTCATCCGTCAGAAAAATGAGAAACATCAATTTATTTTTAATGTTTACTTTGTGTCAAATATGAAGAGCAACATCTTGAGTTTATGGAAACTATTGGAGAAAAGATATGATATTCATTTAAAAGAAAGTACTTTTTTCTTAAAAGACAATATCAGTAACTTGATTGCTAAGGTGTCAATGTCTAAAAATAGAATGTTCTTGCTCAACATTCAAAAACGATATTGCCAAATGTCTTAAGACCTGTTATAAAGTTGCTTCTTGGCTCTGACATCTTCGGTTTGAGCATCTCAACTTTAGAGGGCTTGAATTGTTTTCAAAGAAAGAGATGGTGAGAGGATTACCTTGCATCAACCAACCTGATCAATTATGTGAAAGATGTTTACTCAGAAAACACTTCAGGAAAAGCTTTCCAAGGGAGTCAAGTTCAAGAGCCCAAAAGCCTCTTGAGCTCATACATACAGATAAATGTCTGTGGTCCAATAAAGTCAAGTTCACTCTGTAAGAGCAACTATTTTCTTCTCTTCATAGATGATTTTTTACGAAAACTATGGGTATATTTTTTAAAACAAAAATTAAAGGTTTTTGGAATATTTAAGAAGTTTAAGACAAATGTAGAGAAAGAGAGTGGTCTCAAGATCGAAGTTATGTGATCTGATCGAGGAGAATAATTCACTTCAAAAGCATTTCAAGAATTCTGTGAAGCCAATGTAATACGCCGACCTCAAACTGTTCTAGGCCCCCCCAATAAAATGTAGTAGCGGAAAGATGAATAGAACCATCCTTAACATGGTAAGGAACATACTAAAAAACAAGAGAATGCTGAAGGAGTTTTGGGCAGAAGCGGTTGTATGTGCTGTTTATTTGGCTAACCGATCACAACAAGAAGTGTGTTGGGAAAAACACCACAATAAACATGGAGTGAAAGGAAACCCGACATTTCTCATCTATGAGTTTTTGGATGCATAACTCATGTATACAAACCCGACAAGAAAAGAAGCTGGATGAAAAGAGCGAGAAGTTCATTTTCATTGGTTACGACAATAACTCGAAAGACTACATGCTATACAATCCAAATACATGGAAGACAACCATCAGCAGAGATGTCATATTCGATGAAAAAAAAGAATGGGACTAGGGACTACATGATGAGGATTACAACTTTTTCCCATACTTTCAAGAAGAAGACGCAGAACAACCAATGATCGAGCGAGCAAGAGAAGAACCTACTACTTCACAAACAACATTAACTACAAGTACTCAAAGTGACTCATCGTCATCAACTTCAAGAGAAAATTCAAGTGAAAGAGTACCGCACTTCAGAAGATTAGAAGATATTTATGAGGTAACTATGAATCAAGATAATCTTACTCCTTTTTGTCTCTTTGCTGATTGTGAACCCATGAATTTCCAAGAAGCCATACAAAACAAGAAGTGGAAAGATGGAATGGATGAAGAAATCAAGGTAATCGAGAAGAACGACACATGGGAGCTAGCTTCACTTCCTAAAAGGCATAAGAAAATTGATGTGAATTGGGTGTATAAAGCAAAAAATAATTTTAAAGAAAAAATTGAAAGATATAAAACAAGATTGGTGGCAAAATACTACAGTCAAAGACCAGACATCGACTATGATGAGGTATTTGCCCCTATTGCTCGATTAGAAACTATTAAACTAATCATCTTTTTGACAGCTCAAAATAAGTGAAGAATACATCAAATAAATGTAAAATCTGTATTCTTGAATAGAATACTTGAAGAAAAAGTCTACATTCAGCAGCCACCAGGATATAAAGTCAAAGGGCAAGAAGATAAGATTCTAAAACTAAAAAATTCTCTATACGGGCTGAAGCAAGCACCGAGAGCATGAAATAACCGAATAGACAAGTATGTGCAAGAAAAAGTCTTCTTGAAGTGTCCTTATGAGCATGTTTTTTACATCAAGAATGAGGATGAAAATCTCTTGATTGTTTGTTTGTATGTCGATGACTTGATCTTCACCAGAAACAATCCAAGCATGTTTGAAAAATTCAAAGAAGCGATGACAAAAGAGTTCGAAATGACAAATATTGGGCTCATGACATACTACCTTGGCATTGAAGTCAAACAAATGGAATAGACAAGTATGTGCAAGAAAAAGTCTTCTTGAAGTGTCCTTATGAGCATGCTTTTTACATCAAGAATGAGGATGAAAATCTCTTGATTGTTTGTTTGTATGTCGATGACTTGATCTTCACCAGAAACAATCCAAGCATGTTTGAAAAATTCAAAGAAGCGATGACAAAAGAGTTCGAAATGACAAATATTGGGCTCATGACATACTACCTTGGCATTGAAGTCAAACAAACGGAAGATGAGATTTTCATATCTCAAGAAAGTTATGAAAGAGAGATATTAAAGAAGTTTAAGATAGATAACAATCGACCTTTAAAATCCCTTGTAGAATGTGGAGTCAAATTGTCAAACTATGATCAGGGAAAAGAATTGATCCAACGGTTTTCAAGAGTTTGGTTGAAAGTTTGTGCTACTTGACATGCAGAAGACCTGATATTCTTTATGATGTTGGATTTGTCAGTAGCTACATGGAGACTCCGACTACTACCCACCTGAAGTCCTCTAAAAGAATTATGCACTATATCAAAGGTACACTTGATTTTGTCTTACTTTACTCATAATCCAACAATTTCACGATTGTAGGATATAACGACAGTGATTGGGCTGGAAACATGAATGATAGAAAGAGCACTACATGATTCATGTTCTTCATAGGAGATACTGCTTTCACTTGGATGTCAAAGAAACAACCAATTGTCACTCTTTCTACTTGCAAAACAAAGTACGTGGCTGCAACCTCATGTATTTGTTATGCAGTTTGGTTTCAAAACATATTAAAAGAGTTAAGTTTACCGGAAGAAGAAGCAATCAAAATTCACATCGATAACAAGTCTGCAATAGCGCTAACAAAGAATTCAATTTTCCATGATAGAAGCAAACACATTGATATGCGCTATCACTACATCAGTGAATGGATCGAGAGAAAAGAGATACAAGTGCAGTACGTGAAGTCTCAAGATCAAGTTGCAAATATTTTTACCAAGCCACTCAAGAGTAAAGACTTTATTAAAATGAAAAGTTTACTTGGAGTCACAAAATCAAGTTTAAAAGAGGATGTTGAAATATAAACTTGATTTTAGTTGGTTAAATAAAATTTAATTTCTAGATGCATGTCTCATCTAAAAACTTATTCTAGAATATATGGTAGGTATGAAATTATTGTGTGGTAGGTGTGGAATTATTGTATAGTAGGTATGAAATTATTTGTAACCATTAGATTAAAATTGTAGTGACACAATCCTAACCATTAATTTAGAAGGTGTCACTGATATAAATAGGGGTGAAGTCTTTGAGTTTGTATTAAACCAAGTAAATGTGATAAATAAAAGTGAAGTTTCTTTCATAAATTTTTAGCTTTTGCCATATCCTAAAAACTTCTCTATTCCAGCATTCGGCTCATTTTGACTTAAAATAGTTAAATAATTAGATATTATGTGTTTCTTTTTTATATTAAAGTTTTATACAATATTTTAAAAACACTAAAATTTTTAATTTTTAGAAATTATTTGGGTGATATAATTGTAAAATGAATTTAAATATAGGTGTCAGAGATGTAAACACATAAGACTTGGGCGTTATGTATGTAAAAGCCCATAATAATTTCTTGTCTTGCCCAGCCCCTCTCCCGCCTATTTGGTCCTACCACCTAAAAATAAAGTTTTTTGGTGAGATATGTAAATACACGAGATTGAGTGGTATGTATGTAAATGTCCCTAAAAAATGAGTACTCAGCCAACCAAGGAGGGCCCGCAAATGCTTGTTTACACCTAGGGCTATAATTGAGCAGAGTTGAGTTGTTGAGTGTGCTATGTTTTGGACTTGAATTGATTAAATCATAAGTTGTTAATGTTTAGTTCGAGCTTGAGACGAGCTTCAAAAATATTTTTATACTTGATTTTTTTGAAGTTTTTAATGTTCGTGCTTGATTTGTACTTGGCTTTTTATATTTTTGAAAAAACTAAAATTCAAATGAGCACTTAAATTTTTATATAAAATTAAATATCTGATTTGTACATGATTTTTCATATAAAATCATATAAAACTAATAAACAAGTTAAAAATTTAAATAAGTATTTGATTTTTTTTATAGAAATTTATTAACAATTGATCTTACATATTAATATAAACAATTGAATAGATTTCAAATTAGCTTCTAACTGATTAATATCAAATAAATAAAATAATATATACGTTGTGAGTTTTTTTGGTAATCATAACTACTAAAAAACTACTTCATTGAAATAAAATATAATAAAGTTACATTGAATGTATGTGTATATTGATATTAAATCATAATATATCACTATTAAATATATTAGTTCTAGTTATTCAAATTTTATTTAAATCATAAAACTACTTTGTTGAAATTAAAAAAAATACATTGAATTTATTTGTATATTGATTCTTAATTATAATATATCACTATTAAATATATTATTAAATAAGTTCTTATTCAGATTTTATTCAAATAATATATTATACAAGCATAAAACAATTATCATGTTGCTTGTTGAACCGCCAATGAGTTTGTTCATGAACATTAAGAAACGAATTTGACTATTTTTAAATTTGGTTCATTTAAACTCCAAGTTTTTAAAAATGTTCAAACTTGTTTATGTACTAGTTTGTACAAACATGATCGGGTATTAATCGAGCCGAGTTTGAGTTGCTCATTAAGTGCATTGGTTCACCTATAGCCCTATTTACACCCCTGGGGACATCTCATGGGAGACGGCCCATTATTGCTAATTAGACTTCTTGAATTATGTGGCTTCATAATATTTTCCTGTTTGTAGATTGAGGCCACCAGCTCGACCTGGGATGACAAAACTATGTGTTATTTTCGGGGTTGGCCATCTTTTTCCCCAACCCCATGCAATAGAAATAGATCCAATCAATAGAGGCGAGCATGATGATATCCTTAGACCTTAATTAAGAGTGCCCACATGTGAGATTTAATTAATTGTGGAGGCTTGTGCACACTGGAGATTTTGATCACTAGTTGAGTTCAGTCTCTAAATTAAGCAATATGCAAATCTGCTGGAAATTAAAAACAATTTATCTTCCTTTAAAGAATTGATTGTTCAAGTCAGTCCATGTCCGTGTGTGATAAAGCAAAAATAGGGAACAGGAGAAAGAGGCAAGCAGCACACTTCGAGCCCACAAAATTCTTTAAGTTTCTAGGTAATGTTGCGTGTATTTTTAAAACTAGTTGGAAAATCGTTTAAGTTTTCAATCAATTGGTTTGCCAGAAACATTATTGCCCTCTCTGTCCGACTCTACAAAAAAACTTACCATAATTAGCATTAATGAACTTCCTAGCCTTAGGATCCTGCACCTTCATTGGATTTTCCTTCATTTTAGGAGTTGTTGATGTTATCATAATTCTCTCTGGACACTTATAACTAAAGTAGCAGCAATATTAGTCATCAAGGTTGACTCAAGTTTAATCTTTCCCGATGCATCATAAACAACTTTGTCCTCATTTAAACTATTTCTTTTGGTCAGCTTGGAAAAAGATATTTAAAGTAGATCTTGTTTCATTTTGATAAGGGAACGAATAAAAGCTATGCTTATGATGTAAGAGAAAGCAGAAGAATTCGGAATGAGGATTCATTTTGAAACCGTATCCGATATACTAACTTTCAGAATGGAGTGAATGTGACCGTTGAATTACCCTA
This sequence comes from Phalaenopsis hybrid cultivar, assembly GCA_002079205.1. Taxonomy (NCBI): domain Eukaryota; kingdom Viridiplantae; phylum Streptophyta; class Magnoliopsida; order Asparagales; family Orchidaceae; genus Phalaenopsis; species Phalaenopsis hybrid cultivar. Next base: position 38,824 of record JXCR01132289.1, read on the forward strand.
GGATTCAAATGGCATATCAATTTTACAAATGCAACATTAGAAGACCATGATTGGCAAGCTATTAACCTGAGAAATTTTGACATTGTCAAGGCATCTTTTAGGAAATCCAAAGTTCTTGGCAAAGGCAACTCCTCTGGAGAACACGCAGTCTCTCGGGAAAGAATCATATCTATTTTAGATATTCTTGGGGAGGTCTAAAATGTCAGCTTTATTGTTTTTAATCAACAGTGGCCTTACAAATCCCGCGATAAAGAGAATGGTTGTCAGCAGAGAATGAACCTGCATGCATTACAGCATTAATTGCTATTTCAATTATAATATTACTTCAATTCACATTGACAATGACATGACATTAAATCTTTTTCAGATACTCTCGTGAGGATGTATCCAAAATTATTCAATAGGTTTAGAGATTAGAAGGATCTTACTCTTATTCTTACTATTATTAAAGAAATAGTTGCACTCTTTTTCAACATGGATGTGCCTCCGTAAGATCGGAGCACATCCTTGTGTTCGTGGTATTGCCTTACTCTTATATTTTGTTGTTGTTCTGGACTCATAGAGTATCCTGAAGCTTTGTTCTTCCTCTCCCTTTACATTTCTGAACCCTAAGTTGTGAAATTGTTCTACTTCTAAGAGGGAGCTAATTTTGGCCATCAAAGAGTCTACTAGATCTTTGAATGGGAAATTACCATAGCAAATGAGGTGAAAGGAAGATACATTAGAAAGCCTTTACTTTTGATTATTTTTTATTTGGGAGACGAGGGCTTAGAATATGTGTGAGAAATTGGGATTTCTTTATATGATGAAGTTACAGTTTGCATTTATTTGAAGCTATAAGTATTCACATTCATAAAAACACGGTGCATTGTTGCTAGATCATTTAGACTATTGTAATCAGTTTTTTTTGGATCAAGCAAATACTGATGTGAAGATTAATGAAGATCAAACTTTGATGTTGATATGCTATATATTACCCTTTTATGAATATATTGGTATCAACTTGCTGTATTAGAAAGATATAATTTTTATGATAAAGTTGAAGCTTTCTTTTTCATATAATGAATAGAGAAAGAACTTGAATGAAGAAAGCCCACTTGAAGGCTTATTTGTAAGGGCATGTAGAAGCTTGGAGAATAGAAGGAATAGGCGGTAGATCAAAACCAAAGCTTAAGACGAAATAATAGTGTCACTTTGGAAGAAATATTGACACTAGAAATTCAAAATTAGGTGGTTGGAAAACTAGCTCAATGAAAAATGCGATAACAAAGACAACTTTAGCTTTGAAGCAATATTAACTTGCAAAAGAGCAAATTGATGAGTCTGATCAAAAGGGTAGAATTTTTTATTGCTATGTTTCTTATGCTAAAATGAGATGTTTTTATTATGAATATTATTATTATATGATCCCACAAAAGGATTGATTTTCTTTTATTTATTTATAGTTATGAAATATATTTATTGTTAATAACATGACTTCTAAGATTGTTGGGACATGATGGTTTGATTGAGTCGCATAATGAAATTATGAGAAACTGATTAGATTTTAGACATGTGCCAACTTTCAAGATTTTTATCAAGTATTTGAACTTTAATGGGTGTAAATGCATAGATAAATGTGGATCATTGCTTGTTTTTACAATGTTTGAACTCTAAGAAGATCTATAACCTTTATTTCTTTGAGGAAATATAGTGACATGTAAAACGTTAGTTTTTCTTAGATGATTTGACTAAATTATTACACATGGGGCTTGGGCATATGTCAGGCATTCCCATTAGAATTGAACAAAAGAAATTTACTTTATGGTTACAAGATTTAAACTTTGGAATTATGTGATACTAGTATTTTGGGTAAGCATCAAAGATTAAAGTTCCATCCTATAATTTATATGATTAAGGGTATTTTGAATTACATTCATTTTGACATACATCATTCTTTAAGTGTTGAATCCAATGGTGAATTTAGGTACATGTTTAGCTTAATAAAGATGGAATGCATAGCTTGAAAGAAGAAATGAAAGAGGATCAAGAGATTGAGAACTATAAATAGTTTGGAATTTCGTTCTTCTGAGTTGAAGAAAATTTTTCACAGTAAACCATTACGAGACACACGATTGTAGTAGGCACAACTCGACACAATATATTAGAGGAAAGGGTGAATTTAACACTTTTAGAGAGGTCTACATGTATGTTATCTAATGCTATTTTGAGGGCAAAAATTGGTTAATGGCTGTAAATATTGTATATTATTTGACAAATTTTCTCCTCATCACGATACAGTACCAGCAGCTTATCCTTTTCAGGCAGTGAAATAGAGACATGGAAAAGGAGAGGATGTGGGAGGTAGAGGTATGTGAGCATTGTGAGACATAGATCAAGAATTCTCTTGGCAAAACTTTTTTTTTTCTTAGGAGATTTTTTGCGTGAGAATAATTATTTTTATCTACTCTTTTGGCTTTCACTTCAGATAGGTTTCTCCATGATATGGTCAGATCTGCTCCACTCTTCTCATTATTTTACTTGGAAGAGGATATAATTTTGTTTGGTACTTTTATTTTGCATTCCTCTATATATTTTGATATCGAATCATTTGGGCTCCATTTCATGTGCATGTAGGCCATCCTTGGTTGAATCACACAAAATGTTTTTGTCTCTGACTGCATTATTCAAGATCATATATTTTTTTGTGATAGTTTTTCTTCTTCTGAATTGATGCTATTTTTCTCTTTATTGGCCTTAAAAATAGTTGATTTAGGTCTCTCAGTGACAACAAAAATAGAATACTGTTAATATGCATATCCAGTTCATGGAACCGTTGGTTAGCTATTATATTATTTTATCATGATGATTGATTTTCCCTCCAATTCTATGTGTTATAACTTGATATTAAATCAATGCAATAAATAATGAAATAAGCAAAAAGAAAGAACACAAATTTTACGTGAAAACCCCAGGATGAGAAAAACCACGGGTAGAGGAGGAGAATTCACTATATTAAATAAGAGCTTACAAGTAGAGAGTATCTTGCACAAAAGAGAAAAAGGGATATTTATATTTTTAGCAATATCTCTTTAAAAGAAATAATTAAAAGAGAGTCAATAAAACAATAATACATGGATTGTAATTTAAAGATTATTATAAGCTTGATCTAACTGTCAAAACCTTCAATCCGTGTGCTCACAGGTTTTTTCTAAAGCCACAAACCTTGTGGTCATAATTTTCTTATGAGATGAAGCGGGACCCATAAAATTCAGGTCATAAATTTAGTAATCTCTACCTTCACACGAATTTCCAAAGATTGTAGACTATAATACTTTCTTCACCTCCTCCACAAAGCTCTTATAATTAGAAATGAATATCAACAAAGTCCAAGCAATGCTCAAACTTGACTATTGGAAGTGCTTTAGTCATCATATCCGCAAGTTTGTCATGGGCATTGATCTTGCTCACAACAGTATAACCATGAGCGATAACTTCACGAATGAAGTGATAATGAACATCAATGTGCTTATTTCTCTCATGAAATATTTGATATTTGTTGAGATAAATAGTACTTTGACTATCACACATCAATATGGTTATTTTTAAATCTTTACTACGCTCTTTAAATAGACCTTTCAACCCGAGAGCTTCTTTGCAACTTCAGTAATTGCGTGTATTCAACTTCAATTGTAAATAATGTCACTGTTGTTGTAAAGTAGCATTCCAGTTAATCGCACAACCATCAATAGTAAACACGTATCCTGTAAGTGATCTCCTTTCATAAAGATCTCCAAGAAAATCTGAATCAATATAACCAATGACTGACTATCTATAGTCTTCCTGAATTGCAAACAAACATCTTTTGTTACACATAGATACCTAAGAATCCACTGAACTACTTTTCAATGTTTTTTACCCGAAATATTCATATATCTACTAACTGCACCGACTGTACACGATAAATCTGAACGAGACTTATCATAACATACGTTAGAGATCCCACTGCATTGGAATATGAAACTTGAGATATATATTCAATCTGATCATTAGATTGTGAACACAAAGTTGATGAAAGTCCGAAATGCGCAACTAATAGAGTACTAACAAGCTTGACATTTTGCATATTAAATATATTCATTACTTTTTCAACGTACCCTTACTGACTTAGAAATAATTTACCTGCATATCTATCTCTCTGAGCCTCCATGGCAAATATTTTGTTTGTAACTCCCAAATCTTTTATTTCAAACTCACCGCTAAGTTGAGCTTTTAACGTCTTGATATCTCTTTTATCCTTAACAACTATCAACATATCATCAAAATATAAGAGTAAGTAGATAAATGATCCATTATTATTTTTCTTGAAGTAAACACAATTATCACAACTACTCTTGAACTTATATGAGCGATAATGAATGAGTCAAAATTTTTATACTGCCTAGGAGACTATTTCAAGCCGTAAAGAGATTTTTTCAACAAACAAACATGATTTTCTTTTTTTGTAACCACGAAATCCTCAGACTATTGCATGTAGATGCCACTTTATGCTCTCCATGCAAAAATGCATTCTTTACATCTAACTGCTTAAGTTCAATATCCTACTTAACAATAATCCTAAATAAAGATTGAATTGCTCTATGTTTGACAACCAGAGAAAACACACATGATATTTGACTAATTTCCTTTGCAACAAGCCTAGCCTTATATTCGACATCTTCAACTCTTGGTGTACCTTCCTTCTTAAACACTCATTTGCAGCGAATAACTTTCTTACCTTGAGATAATTTTACTAAATCCCAAGTTCTATATTTATGTAGGGTTTCATTCTCGTCTTGCATGGTGATCATCTACTTATTCAACTGAATTCATAGCTTCCTTATAGCTAGAAGGTTCTTCAACACACTCAATACCTTCAACTACATTTAGCGCATAAGCGACCAAATCAGTCTCATCATACCTATGAGACGACTTAATTTTTCTTCTTGTTCCATTCTTAGCAATAGAATACTGCGATAGTTGTTGCTGTGATGGTTGGAAAACAACATCATCATGAATATATGAATTTAACTCATACACTATGCTCGAGGATATATCTGTATCAATCTGAAGTTCCACTTGTGTGCCAAACATTTCCTTATGATCAACATTTTTTTAGTTTGTAGTAGATGTTTTATGTAACATGACAAAGTCATCAAATATAACATCTCTACTAATGATTACATTCTTAGTTTCTCGCACCATAGCTTATAACCTTTAAGTCCAATTTTATGAAAAAGAAATGCACACTTTATAGATCTATGTTCTAATTTATCATTATTAGTATGAGTAAATGCGAGACATAAAAAATTTCTTAAATTAGAGGAATCTCTAGGTTTTCCTGATCAAATCTCTTGTGAAGTTTTCTTGCTAATAGCAATGAAAGGAGAGCAATTTACCAAGTAGCAAGTTGTAGAAGGAGCTTCAACCCAAAATGACTTAGGTAGCTTGACATTGGAGAGTATCCAACGAACCTTCTCCATTGTAGTCCTGTTCATTCACTCTAACACACCATTTTTGCTTCAACCCAAAGTAGCAATAAAAGGAGAGCAATTTACCAAGTAGCAAGTTGTAGAAGGAGCTTCAACCCAAAATGACTTAGGTAGCTTGACTGTGAAGTCTCTAATAATTTCTTCTGATTTGCAAAAGACATTAATTTTATTGAACAAAACTCCAACCCATTATTAGTGCGAAGACGTTTGATCTGCTTTTCAGTCTGCTTCTTGATCATGATTCCATTCCTTAAATGCAGTAAAAATATCGCTCTTTTGTTTTAAGAACACCCAAAATTTTCTAGAGAAATCATCAATGAACGCCAACATATATATGACACCTTCTTCTGATGGTACTGTAGATGATCCCCAAAGGTCGGAATGTATGTAGCCAAAAATTCCATCAGTATTGTGAATAACAGTATTGAACTTGCTTTTATTTTCCAAATACATAATGTTCACAAAATTTCAATTTAATAGTTCTTTGACCATTTAGAAGTCTCATTCCACTTAGTTTAGACATCCCATTCTCACTCAAATGCTCAATGCACATGCGCCAGTCTGGTTGCTTCATCTTCTGACATGGAAGAAGTACTAATTATTGCATCATCTACCACTATAAAGCCTTGCATGACACATAGCCTTGCAGTCTTCTTCTTCCCCTTCATCATAATAAGAGATCATTTGCTTACCTTCAAAACTCCACATTTACCAAAGTACTGATACCCATGAGCATGAAGAGCACTTACAAAGAAATTATATTCCTTTTCAGATCTGGGACATGTCTCACATCTCCAAGTGTTTTGATGACTCTATCAAACATCTTGATTCTAATAGTTCTGACACAGATTAACTTACAAGGAGTATTATTACCCTTTAATATGGTTTCCTTTGACATTGTTTTATATGTTGAAAACCAATCCCTATTGAGATACATGAATCGTGCAAGCTGAATCAAGAACCCAATCATTACAACGTTCTTCGTCAGAGATAACAAGGAGTTCACCATCAATAATAGCTTCTTCAACAACACCGGCTTCACCAGAATGATATGATTGTTCGTCCTTCTGATTTGAAGTTGCTTTCTTATTTTGATTCCGCGATTTGTATCATTTAGATTTGATGTGTCATTTTTTCTTATAATAATTGTATATCTTATCCTTATTTCTGGATTTTGACCTACTATTTGTATCAGCACCTGAACTCCTCTCTTGAGCTCTACCTCAAACAACGAGACATTCTCCTTTGTTGACCTCAATTTTCGTGAGGTCTAGTATTTCTCGTAGGAGTTAGGATCTAGCCTTAGGGGTCTTCCTGCGACTATCTTAGAACCTTAGAAGTGGTGCCCGCCTCGTTTTAGTTCGACCTATTTCCGTCCTCTTTTGGAGTTTCGCGTGTGTGGTATCGACTTCTAGCACTTAGAAGGATGAAACCGGCATGAGGAAGCCCAAAATGGATTCCTATAGGACCTTTCCGAGCCTTAGGGTGGCCTTCTGCACGATTCGCACTCCTGCGCGCACCAGCTTCGCAATTCGGAGAGTCGACGTGTCCGATCGCCGCAATTCGCATTGCCT
>JXCR01132290.1:0-11363 GCA_002079205.1 Phalaenopsis hybrid cultivar
CTTAGTTTATTTGATCGAGCCTCATCCTCAAGTCTTGTGTTTACCCTTCGGGATAGATACAAGATTTGAGGTACAACGCTCTTTCATTTATACTATGAAAAATATGGTGTCAATTTGATTTCATATTTTTCTAAAACTAAATATATATGTAAATTAAAACGTCCTTCCGAAGCGGGTGACGAGATTTCGATTCCGGTGACCGACAGCTGCTTACGGGCAACTCCAACTAAAAATAGCGCCGATAGAGTTTAAGGATGTAATTAACTTTGAGGTCTTGCCCTTGCATTAATAAAGATCCCATGATTAAAATAAACCTTATCTCACAACCACAAGATAAGGGAAAACCCTAGTTCTATAGATTGAAGGAAGGCTTTCATCATCCAGGTGGTTAGACCCATTTCTAAGGTAATTTTATCTTCCTTCATAGGACATACTATTCTTCAAAATGTGGTGCCCGATTATTTAGATAGAATGTCTTATGAAAGGCACTATGGCGTTGGTGAACAAAAATTATCCCACTAGAAAATGCATAAGCTTCAATAGTTAGAGTATAACTCTACATTTTACTTTTGTGCTATGTTGTACAAATCCTAAATTTTCTAAGTATCAAGAGCAAAAAAATACCTAATACACGTTCCTCTCGTATAGTCACCACTCTTGTTATTCATTATTGTGATGATAGGTTCTTTCATACTAGTTTAATTATAAGTCACCTCAACAAAAAAATTTCATCACATTCAAATACTCTAGTTTCATATTAATAACTTTTTTTATTGCTTGTTGGACCTTCATTCTTTTAATGCACCTTGAAAACTTGGTTAATTTTGAATTTTCTTTCATCCATTTTTTCAAACACCTCAAGAAAACTTAGTTAAAATATTGAAATTCTTTTAGTATTTAAAGTTTTTTTTCTTCTCCATTGCATTGTTCATGGCTCTATATAATTTCTATATATTTTATTCTATTTAATACATTAAACCTTATTCTTATTGTAATATAATTTTGTGATAAGTTGCATGGCTCTTATACCTTGCATTCACATCAATATATAATTGCAATTCGCTATTAACTCTATATGTTTGATGCATTTCGTATGACCAAATCCCAAAAAATACCTTCCATGCTCTTCACTAATATATGCCTTACTCATCTTCATCAGAGTGTAGGTTTTTCAATTTCTTACTCCTTTTTTTTCATCTTGGGGCATTGTCTTTCCTCTTGGAGGATAGGTGATATTCTTTCCAACATTAAAAAATGGTGTAATATTCTAACACATTTATATGCATTGTATAAGTAATTACACATTAAGATAGAGATAATGTTTCTTTAAATGAGAATTTGTTTTTTTTATCATATGGATATGCCATACACAAATAAATACACTTTGTGCTAGAACAAATTGTAGGTTTAACCATTAACATCTTTTTAGGAATAACTCCATGTAGACACATATGTTTTTAGTTCTCGTGTTGGATTTTAAGTCCCTTGCAATTTTATACCATAAAAAAATTATTTTACATGAGCATGTAATAAGATGAGAGAGAATAAATTATGTGGTAAGTTAAGTTTAGAGAAACCTTTCACCTTCTCCTTAAGTGTGCTTAATCCTTAGTTATTAGTGACACATCTTTTTAGCAAGACCTTATTAGAGTAGAGGTTGAATTACATTTATGGAAGGATACTAATCTCTTTGATTATATGAGAGGGAGATCAAATTCATCGATTAGGGGAAGTGAGAACTACTCCCAATTCATTCACCTTTATAAATTTTCAAGATAAGGCCCAAAAAAAAAGTTTAAAATAAGAATTGGTTAAATTGAAGCATCTTCAATATTGATATGTAATGAAAAAACCCATAGGTTAGCAATGATATAAAAAGTAATTAATGGTTCAATAACAACTTAATATTATCCTACAAAGCTACAATGATGGTCAATTACCTTACATAAGAAAATTGACATGCATTTAATTAATGGTTAATAAAACTCTATTAACTTTGTAGTGGCACACTAATAAGTTTGTTATGATTTATTGGCATTATCTCTTCTAGATATATGATTAATTGACATATCAAAAATATTCATGAACTTATGTGATACATGGAATAAATGAGATATTTTCAACCATGTCGGATTGATGTGTGTTTGACTGAGCAGATTTTTATGATTTAATAGTTAATCCAGTATATTTGTAGTTGATTCATGTTTGACAAAATATATTCAATTATTTTCTTGATTGAGAGCATATTTAGAGGCCTTCCCTGACCATTTATTATTTCAAAGGTGTTGGTCAGGAGTATCTTCACCCCAGATAATAGTCCAAGGTGAGTTCCTTTATCTATGGATTTGAACATTTATTATTCTTACTTCAATATTTTTGAGGTAAATAAGAGAAAAATTTTGAATGGCTCACATTTAGTAGGTGGTTATGGGATATTAGAATGATCTCCTTTTTAAAAATATAATAAAAACAATGCCATAGTTGACATGTTATAGTGTCTAGAAAAAAATTAGGAATACCTAGAATTCCTAACTAGAACTTCACATAGCAACCATAACTATAAAATTTTCCACAATGTGAGAGTTTAGAATATTCTAAATGAATTGAATTATATATTTATTTCATTATTGATGATTTATTTTGCTTTATCAAAGGGCTGGTACGTAGTATTTTTTTAAACAATAAATGACTTAGATTACACCCTCTTTTGATTAAAAAAATAAAAAAAACCAAATAATCATGTCCCTACATTGGGCAATCGAGTCAAATGAACAATAGTTGGTTTGGGTAGTCAATAATGATGGTATGTTGGTAATCATTATATTTGAAATGTACGCTTAACAAACTTCATATACATAACATTGATTATATCTTAATGCCATAAAACCAATTAAACAGAAGAGTCAAAATTTTGATGGTTGAATTGATATTAACACTTTCAGATTTGTGAATAGTCATTGGTCATGGTCCTCCCATGCAAGAGGAGTGGTTTGTTAGTGGAGATCACTTTATCCTTCTTAGCCATGATAACAGATCTTTCATGTAACGCTGAACCAAGCAATCAACATTTGTCAAGTTTATTTGCTTTGATTCAATTTTTATGACCACACTTAGCCTCAGAATCTTAGATGTTAACCTAGATGAGATTGTGCTTTCGATAATATCTTTCTATCATTTAGAGTGTATTTGTCTTCTTACTAAATTTTAATGATAGCAACTCAACTTTTAAACTTTGCCCCAATGACAGATCAGTCATATGATACAAAACTGATATATTTATTACCTAGCTCTCTCGCAAGATTTTATTATAGTTATAACAAATAAAATTTTATCTGATTGAAGGAATATCTTGGTCCAAAAATAAATTATGATTTGCATGATTAATTTTGACCTCATGTGGAATTGAATAATTAGCCATCTTAATAAGCAACCATAATATAACTTTATAGATGGCATACAAAGGCTCCCACATTGGAGAATTTTCCTTTCAAAGTTAGCCCTTGGTCACATTCCCACTAAAATAATTGAACGAATCATTTGTTTGGGGGACCAACACAATGTTGTAAAATAAAATGAATCAAATGGCATGGGCTAATGATTGAGAGAATTTTTATTAGTAGAACCATACTAGACCACACGCTAAAAGGCTAACTCCCAACTATTAGTTTGTGTTAGTATAACAATGTTGGAAATAGGGCTGTCAATTTGGCTCATTGTTCGTGAATAACTCGTGTTCGGCTCGTTAAACAGCTCGTGTTCGGCTCGTTCGTTAAGCCTAACGAGCCGTACACGAACAAATTTTTAAGCTCGAAATGTAAACGAGCCGAACACGAACAATAGTTTGTTCGCTCGTGTTCGGCTCGAAATGGCTCGAAAAAAAAATTATGTAACTTTTTTATATAACAATATATTACAAATATTATTTATATGATAATATATTATATATATTTATGTCTAAGTTTAAATCATAACACTTCATGTGGCAATGTTGTTAGTGTCTTCTTTTGTATAGATTTGATCCATGTTCGAATCCCATAATTTACATCTAATTTTCTCAATTTTAGTTTAATGAGCCAATTTCGAGTCGAACACGAGCCGAACACGAACACAAATATTTAAATCGAGCCGAACACGAACACACTGTTCACGAGCCGATTTCGAACACGAGCTATTTCGAACGAGCCGAACACGAGCCAAGCCTGAGCTCGTTCAAGCTCGGCTCGTTTATAGCCCTAGTTGGAAAGTAATTGAAATCTCTTTAAACATTGATAACAGTAATAAATTTAAATAAATAAGAATTCAACGCATAAAAACACACCAAAACTAACATGATTTCACCACCATTAGATGGATATAAACCCTCAAGTATGATATATAAGTAATATATTTCTTAGAGAAGAGATCGTAAATTTTAAAAATATAATAAATATATAAAGAACTCCGAACTTTATTATTTACAAAATTAGCACACAATTTCATTCATTTTTCAAATTCTTACTCAAGTATCCAACTTAACAATAAAATCCAATTCTAAAATTTCTGTGTTTATCAAATTTGGAATCTTTTGATCGTGATGCATGTAAATTTACTGGTTTAATTGTTCGGAAAAATGACATGAACATTAATTATTTAATTGCAAAATTTTGATTCTATGCATGTAATTATACCATTTTTAAAAAATCTTTAATAATCTAAGCTTTTTGTATTAAATATGACTCCGGACATAGCTCTACTTGCGGACTCCAATAATATGTTGTCACGTGTGCTACATCGCAGAGGTTATTTGAGGGTAATTGAAGTGAAATATTATTTCAGGATTATTTAAGTGGAATCACTGAGTTATTTCGGGATTATTACAAAGTTATTGCGGAGTCTACTATTTTACTTTAATATGTTTTTTAGATAAACTCATTATAACACACATGACGGTATATTATTAAAGCTAAGTCGGGAGTTTGGATATAAAATTTTTCCCCTTAATGGAGAGCGTATAGAAGCACAGGTCAGTACAGTTACTGCCAACTAAAATATTTTAAGTAAAAAGAAAGGCAATCGTTTAAGGATTTGTCAGGATAACTGTACGAACGATCCACTCATTGCATCTTACGCAACATATTAGTGGGAGAGTTTTTAAATCGTCGGCTTCTCTCACTAGATTTTTTTTCTAATTAGATTTCGCTTGCTTCATAATATCCTTTTGAGATATTTAAGGATGGTGGGTAGACATATTCATAATAAATAAATAAAGAAATAAGTTAATAAATAACTCCTTGATTTTTATGTTTTGATCAGGTTGTTATNGCTTTTGAGATATTATAGGATGGTGGGGGGACATGTTCATAATAAATAAATAAAGAAATAAGTTAATAAATAACTCCTTGATTTTTATGTTTTGATCAGGTTGTTATATCATAGGTGAAGGTAGGGCCTTATTTTTTTGTGCGGACTTCTGACTTAGCTCTACGTGTCACGGAGGTTATTCCTGAGTTATTTTCAAATTATTTATAAGTTATTTTCAATAATCCCGAAATAACCAAGAAATAACATGCGGTCTTTATTTTTGGGTTATTTCTAGGTTATTTTGGGATTATTGAAAATAACCCAGAAATAACATGAAAATANAGCCTAATTTTTCTGTGCGGACTTCTGACTTAGCTCTACGTGGCACGGAGGTTATTCTAGAGTTATTTTTAAATTATTTATGAGTTATTTTCAATAATCCCGAAATAACCAAAAAATAACTTGTGGTCTTTATTTTTGGGTTATTTCTAGGTTATTTTGGGATTATTGAAAATAACCCAGAAATAACATGAAAATAACTCATGAATAACCTCCGCGACATGTAGAGCTACGTTAGGAGTCTGGACAGAAAATGCGCTCGAAGGTAGGGGTGAGATTTTATTGAGATTTCCTCCGTGAAATGTGTATTCTACAATAGAATGAGCAGACGTCGAGCTAAATAGTTTCATGGCGATAGCCTTGTTCCATTATAAAATAAAAGGGAACATTACATCATTACTTGACTGCAACTAAGGGTGCGTTTAATGCAGCTAGTGTGTTTCAGAAAAAACAACTTATTCTGAAATGTGACCCGCGGGTCGACCCACAACCTGCTTTTAGTGTAAAAATGAAACTGTGTTTTCGGATAAACAAGCAAAACGCGAGATCCAAACGGTACCGCGTCATTTTAAAAAATGCCCCCGCACTTATAAGCTACCCTAAACGAGCCCTAAGATTTAGTTTGACAAAAATTTCAATAAATTCCACAAATTTGGATTTATAAAATTTTGAAGGGAGTTAAATTCTGAAAATTATTTGGTATCTTAATAGATAAATCCAAATAAATTTTGAAAAATTATTTGGCAATTTTTGTAAGATTTACCAACTCCTCACACCCTTCAGCTTCTTTAAATCCTATAAATTCTTCTTCCTACAGGATTTGATAATCCTAGATTCGAGAACNTCCGTGAAATGTGTATTCTACAATAGAATGAGCAGACGTCGAGCTAGGTAGTTTCATGGCGATAGCCTTGTTCCATTATAAAATAAAAGGGAACATTACATCATTACTTGACTCCAACTAAGCGTGCGTTTAATGCAGCTAGTGTGTTTCAGGAAAAACAGCTTATTCTGAAATGTGACCCGCGGGTCGACCCACAGCCTGCTTTTAGTGTAAAAATGAAACTGTGTTTTCGGATAAACAGGCAAAACACGAGATCCAAACGGTACCGCGACATTTTAAAAAATGCCTCCGCACTTATAAGCTGCCCCAAACGAGCCCTAAGATTTAGTTTGACAAAAATTTCAATAAATTCAATAAATTTGGATTTATAAAATTTTGAAGGGAGTTAAATTCTAAAAATTATTTGGTATCTTAATAGATAAATCCAAATAAATTTTGAAAAATTATTTGGTAATTTTTGTAAGATTTACCAACTCCCCACACCCTTCAGCTTCTTTAAATCCTATAAATTCTTCTTCCTACAGGATTTGATAATCCTAGATTCGAGAACATGTATAATTTAAGCATGCCTCTTTTGTGGTTTGGCAGGATTTATGATTTAGCATAAATTATGTATAAATCCTTCTTAAAATCGGCTACCAGAGACCCCCAACGTGTTGAACTAATTATTTAGTAATAGAAAATAAATATTCATGAAGCCTTAGTTGAAAGTGTACTTAAGATCATTAAAACCCAATTTTAGTTTATTTGATTTGTTTAAAAATCCTGGTATAAGGAGAGATTCTTAATTCATTTAGTGATAAGATATGATCAAATGAAAAACAATTAACTTTAGCAATAGTTTGAGCATGTTTTACCTATAATTTTCACCGATGAAAAAAAAAAAAGAAAATACGATGAAACCAATGTAGCACCACCATTGTTGCTATTCGCTCCGGTGTTTACAACAATTTGAGTACCAAATTAGCAGCACACATTGGACACACACAAAATACATTCTTACATAGTCTACCAAAACAATATAGAGCAACATAATAGAAAATACTTAAAATTTAAACTTGTACATCAAGGACTCAAAGTGCTATGTACACAAACTCAAACAAAAGCTATATAGTCAGTAAGCTCATTTAAGTCATCACAAAACATTCTTGTTAAATTTCAAATTTGGATTTTTTAACATTCTGTTTTGTACTCTCTCTCTCTCTCTATATAGTATTATATAATTAATTTGATCTCTTTATTTTATCAACTTAAAATAAGATAAATGATCATTGCATATACCTTCATTTTAACAACAAAATAAATATCAATTATTAATAAATGATTATCACTAAATCTGAAATGTGAATTAGCAACTTGTAATTTTTAATATCTATGCAGTTAGGGTTGGATCAGATGAGAAGGAATTTAATTGAATTTGAACTTTGCATGGGGATTTTGAGCCACTTAAGTACTCTCATTTTGATGCTTCAATGAGCTCCACACTAGACTTATACGAAAAAAAAATACTATTCATAATTGTTGACTCTCAATTTATTGAAGCTGCAGGGATGAGCATCCTAAAGAAACAACTTCAAATTCTTATAAACTATGAAGGGAAGTTCAATGATCCTTTTGGAATTGCTGCACAAAATACTATGATTTATTTGATGAAATTAGAATACTTAGTATTAAAATCAAAATAAAAAAATAAAGAGTAATTTAATCAATTTATAGGCCTAATGAAAGGAGCTAGTTTATGGGATACTTTAGGGCTAGAAAGCTTATATATGATGGAGAAATAAATGTATAAATTTGATATAAGCACATATAAATAGATTTTTTTACTGATGGGCATGCTTTGTATTACAAATATATTGTGGTGGATGTTGAATTAAAGTTTCATTGAGCATCAAGATTCAAAACTTAAAATAAAAATATATAAGAAAATGATATGTTATGTAAGGTGTTATTCATTCCATCTTATATTCCATATCTATAAAAAAATTTATGCATCTATGCATTATGCTGAATATATAAGATAGATCAAATATTTTGATTTGTCATCTAACATATGACAAGGCGTTGAAGCATTTTTCATTCGTACATATACTGAGCTCATTGTTAAACCTTAAATGTTAGATTTTGGTTTTTTTTTCTTTTTGGTTTTATGCATACTCTCTCTACCTCACCTTACTCATGTTGCATGTTGGCTATTGATGATAACATTTTATCATATTTCCCCATAGATGTGTATTATTGCCACATATATGTTTCTCACTCATATTATTCTGGGACCAAATAGAGCAAATGAAAATTTTGATGTTTATCTGTCTCTTTCATAGTCGAGATGAAAAATTTTATGGAAATATGCTACAATCATGTTGATGCACTCAAAAGATAAAATTTTTAGATAAAGAAGAATGAATGTGGGTAATTAATGATAACTGGTTTGTCCTATAGAGAGGGCACAATGTGTAATCTGGAAGTAAGAGACTACAACTTACCCTGCATAACCTGAAAACATTCATAACGTTACTTTATATTAGCCAATGTTCTTTATGCATTCGGAAGAGGGTAAAAAATATGTATGCCTATATTTGGCACAAAATTACATTTAACATTTAAACATTTGATTCCTATACTGATGATGATCTCATAACAAGGGGAAAGGGATTTTGATTATATAAGAACTTCCCAAAATTTAACCAGTCTCCTTAGATTATTATTTTTTATTTAATTTAGTGAAATTTAATTTTAGAGTAAATTTGAAACTTTTTGAAAAATTCAAAACTAAGGCCTGATAGTAGTAAATTAGAATTAGCATAAGAGATTTCTTACCTCGCTTCCCTGTGGGATCGATACTTGAGTTTTTAAAGAAAGCTCTATATTACTTGAAACGATAAATATACTTACATAGAACCTCTAGTGTGTGAAATATAAATCAATTCAAAATTCTATAACATATCCATTTTGCACACTGGTCGCCTAAATAAACTTCATCAAGTTTTTAGCCAGAAAACTAAATAACAGTATAATTGCGGTTCAGGTCAAGTTTTTGGTGCCGTTGTTGGGAAAACTTTGATGATAACTTCAGGAGATTTTTATTTGAGCATGTAAGACTTAGATTTGGAAATTGTATTGTTATTATCAAGTGTGTTTAATTATTATGTGTTCAATTAAAAAAAATCTAAAATATCAAAAATATTTTTAAGTGGTTAAAGTACTAGATATATTTTTTATTAGTTAAGTCTTTAGATTCGTATATGTAGTTCAGGAGCTGTAGACCTTGAACCTCTATGACTCAGCTTTAGAAAGAACTTTTAGGAGGATTATGAATCAGAAATGACTCCACGAATTTAAGTTAAAAATGACATATCAACAAAACAATGAATATTTAGTTTTAGAGTATAATGCTAGTCATTTTGATAGAGTAAACCCCAAAAGGGTAGCAAATTTTCATGAAGATATGTTACTATTTTAACTTCTCAAGTTGAAGATATTACAAGAAAGTTAGATCAATATGTAGAAAGTTATCCTCAAGGGCCCTCAGTTATTGAGGAAAATTCATTAGGGCAATTAATTGAGACTAACTTTTCTAAAACTAGCCATGAGATACCCATTCCTTATTTCAATAATTACAACCCTAATTGGGAGAATCATTGCAACTTTAATTAGAATAACAATTTTGGAGGAAGAAACCAACTTTGGGAAGATAATCAATTTGATCAGACATGTAATTGGAATAATCAGGGCGATTTTAACATTGGACTTTCTTTTCCTTATATATTTAACTTCAACCCACAAAATGAGAAGGAGTTATTAGAAGATGTTGTTATTTAAATGGAGAGTCAACTAGAAAATCTAGAGGCTACAATAAGGAATATAAGAAACCAACGAGGGTAGATTATTAATTTAATTAAAAGTTATCCTCCAGAGATTTTATCTAGTGACCCTGAAATAAACCCTAAGGAGAAGTATAGTGGGTGATATAAATCTATCCAACTAAGAATTGGAAAAGAGTTAGAGAATATGGTTCAAATAAATGTTGAGTAGAGAAAAGAGGGAAATGAGATTGAAAGACAAATGAAAATGATTCCTAAGGAATTGAAAAAAACATATTTTATCAACCAAGATAGATATAGAAAAACCACCTCAACCATTTCCTCGGTCTCAAGGGAAAGAATTAAAAGATAACTTGAGATAGAAAAGTAACCAAGTAGAATTTGATCCAGAATTTGAATCATTCAAAGAGAATCTGATCCAAAAGTAAGGAGATCTTGAATTATCATATAGAGATCCATTTCTTATAAATTTAAAGAATGATATTAATATACAAATTGAGAAAATCATTAAAAGATTATTGAGTCTAGAAAGAAATATGAGGAACAATAATCTTAATCAATCTGAAAAGGAAGAGATGAAAGAAAAATAAAAATTCAAAAATTTAGAAAGAATCCTAGGATCCAGAAAAGAAAAAGCGATTGATCAAGGATTACGTAAATGAAATTTTAATCCTGAAGGAACTCTTTATTGGGCTGACAATGTTAAACCAAGCGCTTTATGGGAGGCAACCATTTATCTGTGTGGTTTGATTTAGATTATTTTATGGTTATGATGTATGTTGTGTCAAGCATTGTGTGTTATGAGACGTACATGTTGAGTGGATGCATAAAATACTAATTCTAATGGTTAAGATGAGGTCGAGACATGTTAATTAGACCTTTGGTGAAGTAGTGCAAATTTAGGCTCTAATGCCTAGAAGCTACATTTAGGCGCCAAGGTGCAAAAAGTTTGTGCCCGAGCGCCACAGCCAAAAATTCAGCTGGCGTCATAGTGGCAGCATTTAGCAACTATGCACACGAAATGGAATATATATATATATATATATATATATATATATATATATATATATATATAT